>JAFEMH010003884.1:0-239871 GCA_022495995.1 Adenophora triphylla var. japonica | reverse complement strand
CTCCACTCTGTCTTCCGCTTAAACACTATATTTCTTCAATCCAAGTAGATCCATATCGCTTTCAATCACTCTTATCCATAAGTTTTTCCTTAGGTCTTCCCCACCCCCTCACCATATCTTATCACTTCCTCCACTCCCTTTAGACCTCCACTCTGCATTTTCTCACCTTCCAAGAATTAAAAACCTGACAAAATAGCTTTTCCAAAAGCACTAGTTACTCCTCTCTGTCCCTAAATGAATGTTCGAAATTCCAAAGAAATTTTTGTCCCAAAATGAATGTCTTTTTGCAAATAAATAAATAAATGTTCCTAAACTTCTATACAAAATTATAGGAATTCTAAGCGATGAAAGCTCAATCCAGTCTCTGGTCTCAAAAGAAAGATGAAAAAGAATTACCGACTAAGGTATTTATTCCTCCTGTCTGCAGAGGCTCGAGATAAAAGCTTCCTTGGGACTTGAAAACCAACTGTTCATCTAAGCTGAGTTTTGTTTTCAAATCTTCTGGCAATGTCTGTCAATTAGATTTGATTAGGAAACACTCCCTTACAGTGAAAAGCTGCAAACTCAATTAAAAGTAACACCCTTACCATAACATCATTCACCAGCTTCTCCAGCTGAATTTGTTCAATGTAAGTGCGAGGAATATATGCTAAACCATCCAAGTCCAGCTGCTCTTGCAATATATTTAACGAACAAACGGTCTTTTTCCTTGCACCTTTGAAGCAATGTCAGCATAAAATTATGAGAAAGATTATTGGGAGATTTTAAAAAAAAAAAAAAACTTACGCATGACTGGAAAATACTGAAGAAGACGTAGAAAATATTTAAACAGATATTTCTTTGAATTGTAAACAATAAGATCCTCCCCTGGAAATTTAAGCTAATAAAAAGGAGAAATTGTGTATTAGTGTTGATACACTACCTGTACATACTTGCGGTTGACTTGTTCTAACCAATCAGTTTTCACGCACACCCTATCATCAAAAAAGGAGTGGCTACTTCTTTTTTAGGATGCTGGCAATAGTGTATCCTAAAGCCATCAGCCCGCCAAGTAAGCGGACACTAACTTCAAAAGTGATTCTTGGTGATATGATGAATGGACTATCGGTGACCCACTCCTGTAAGAAGCACACAAAAGAACGTTACGAGTATGCATAGTGGTTTTTTGGGACACTTGACTCTGTGTTCATAACAGACTCAGACATTGAACAATTCATTAAGCAAAAACTCTGTTCATGTTCATGTAGCATAAGAAATTACTAAAAGCACTCTTTTGTAGGTAGAGCACAACACAAAATCATTGTATTCATTTATCTGGAAATATATACTCACTATGTCCCAAATTGAATGTCCTTTTTTATCCCAAAATGGATGTCCTTTTAAAACTTCTCCTTCAAATAACTTTGTCCTTGCATGATTTTTTTTTTTTTCAATTTTTTTCATAGTTTATTATATTTTTGCAAAACTAAAAGTTTGAAAGTAAGAAAAGCAAGAATATTTATGATTTTTTTTTTCATTTAAAAATTAACCTTTTCAAAATGACCCTTAAATTCCAAATGGACATTCATTTTGGGACGGAGGGAGTGTGTGTGTGTATATATATGAATGCAATTAGATATCCAAGATACTTCAGGACTAAGGTGATCCTTGGCAAAGAAATAGCCACTTCAGTGTGTGAGGAACTAAGGTGATCCTTAGATACACACATTTAAGCATACTCCCTCCGTTCCGCTAAGGTTGTAACATTTTGCCATTTTCGGCATTTCACTTAAGTTGCAACATTACCCAAAAAGGAAACTTTTTATTATTTTTATAATTCTCCACTCATTCTCTCTCTTCCTCACAACCACTCATTTATTATCCACTCATTCTCTCTTCCTCACAACCACTCATTATTCTCCACTCATTCTCTCTCTTCCTCACAACCACTCATTATTCCCTTTCTTAATTTACGTGCTTCCAACCCTACGTGTAACAACCTTGCGAAACGGAGGGAGTATAGCTTAAAAAAGATTTTCTATAGGGAATGCCCGCCAATGTACTATGAGGGAAATTTCACTACAGGGAGAACAATAGACTAGGACGCAAAACTACATATAGCCATGTAGAAGTACCGAAAACTTGGCACGTACAATAAAAGATAAGAAAGCAAATTCAATGAGCTTAATGCGAGACATGCGATGGTTCCTCAAGGATGTATTACTACGCAGAAGTTTGCAAAAATTGCTCATGTTTTCATCAAAACAAAAGTCAAAGGGTTTGATAAAACTTAGTTGGCCCATTCTCAAGCCACTTGGTCTGCAATTCCCTTGGTCCAGTTGGACTAATGAAAATGCAACGCTTCTTCAGGATAAGCTTAAAAAATATAAAAACAAAAATTAGGTTCATACCTCAAACATGAGATTGTATGTTGCCATCCCTGTTCCTCATCCTCAGATATGACTGACAAGCTTCAGGATCTTCACCAGGTGGAAGAAGATATATATCATAAGTTTCCTCTGTAGTCTCTTTGTGGTCTTCAGAAAGAACAGACCTAATTTGATCTGCAGTAACATCCTTGTTGACTACAGTAATGAAAAGCACTTATTCAGTGCTAGAAATAGAAGACAACAAAATCAGGCAAGAACCTACTCTATGATGCTTGTACAATTATATAGTCCATCCGTCCCAAAATAAATGTTGCATTTGACTTGTCCATGATCTTAAGGAATGTGTTTTACATGTTTCTATATTGCTTATACCATAGTAAAATTGCACTAAGATTGTTTCCTTATTTAGAAATGTGACATTCATTTGGGAAATAGCAAAAGCAAAGTGCAATATTTATTAAGGGATGGAAGGAGTATTAGACAAAAACTGAGAATCAACCTTCAAAATATAAGTAGGATTCTGAAATCCGGAGAATGGATTGAATTTGTTGATAATTTTTATATGTGCTGTTTGAAGATCTGGTTCGATAAAAGCCTTGTACATAGGATATACCTGTATGCAAGAACGTGAGAACAATTTTAACATAGTTGACGCTCAACAAAGATGTAACCAAGTAATAGACAAAGACTGGAAGCAAAGAAATATATTTATCTTTAAAGAATGATCTAAGACAATAGGTGTGGATATAAACCGTTTCAGAAATTTGATGAATTATTTCTTCCAGGCTCTTGCCCAGCACGTTGAATGTCTCTCAGAACCCGCTTTACGAGGTCAAAGTGGACTCCACCAGTCACAGAAACACGGAGATCTAGTAAAGGCCGCAATTTTTGACTGAGGGCATATATGCCTTCAATAATCACAATACGGGAGCTAGGCGCTTCTATTTTCCTGTTCAAATATGAATGGGTAATATTTCTTTATAGTGGCCTAGTAACTGAAACCTAACAGAAAATTAACTAGATAAGAGGAAAAAAACATTCAGCTCATCAGTGAGAACATCAAGATACTACAGTGTGGAACGGTAAGCATCAGATGAAAATGACCTGTTGGTCCATACAGCATAAACAAGCAAATTGTAGAAAAAAAATTATGAATAGGTGTAACTTATGTCATGGAAACAAAACAAGTAACGCTGCAAATTTCTAAAACAGGTCATACAAGGAACTTGATTGGCTCATGCCTGATGATTAACATGTTTACAGGTTCTCTTGATCCAACACTAGACGAAATTGAAATAGACCCTCACAATGGAAAGAGACGACATATTTACTAATGAGGCACAGGAAGCGCAATGACAGAATTGTTTCATAATGCTTGTTCAAGTTTAAGACTCATTGACGAACAAACTGCTATCATTATCAAAAATATACAGCAAGTCAACATCAACAAAGCCTTAGTCTCAATGGGGTAGGCTAAAGCCTTCATCCCAATGGGAATTCGGCTAACATGAATCAGTTATCGAGACATAAGAGGGGAAAACACTATCCATTTCAAGCAAACTTATGAGTTTATATCATCAACAAAGATTGATTAAATACTTTCAACTCTTGTAATGCCTTCCCGTCTGACTTTTTCCTCGTTTAGCAGAGAAAGTTGAGCAAATGAAAAAATGAAACACCATCCCAGCCCCACCCCCAGCTTCCTAATGACGAGGAACTGAAAGAGCCAGGAAAACAAGATTTACCAAGGTGCACGCATGTCTGAGCCCAAAATAAAATGAAATAAAATAAAAGTGGAAGGAGATTTCCAACCTGTAACCTATCCGGGAGCTAGACTTAAAATCATAAATGGGAACTTCAACAGCCCTCCCTTCTTTTAGACCATGGATATTCTCAAGCAGGGTGTCGTAATCTGTCAATCTTGGATCTGTTTCAGAATATTGCCAGCCATCAGAGTTTCGCCAATGAACCTTTATAATGAAGCACAGTACTTTCTTAAATGACAGTTATAGGAGAAAAAGGGATAGAATAACATCTGCACTAGATGGTTATCTTGTGAACGTAATTATCCATGCAATAATGACTCTTCTTTTCTTGGTAATGAGAAAAAAGAAGAATACATTAGGAAAGCAGAAAGTAAAATAAGACTTGAGAAGTCAAATCAAATACAAAGAGGTCCTTAAACGAGTGCTCATTTTTGAATACTCAAGGAGACCAAGGAAGTTGACTTCTACACAAATTTAGCTGCACATATGCATGCTACACAAATACCCTTATTGTCAACTTAAATGCATTGCTAGTGCAGATTGGAACATAAAGTTGTCAAAGTTGAATTTAGTAACCTGGAATAGAAATCAAACACTCATTTTAGGGCAATTATTTGCGAATATGGATGAGGATTTTGTCACAAAGGGAGTGGTATATTACTCTAATGTCTATATGTAAGAAAAATGAAGAACAACAATACAGCCTTCATCCATGTCCAGGATAATATAAAATTCTATCACTCAAATGCATGCAAGACAAAGTCATTTCAAATTTCTGGTAACACAAATAATCAGAGGACCCCGCCAAGTTAAATTTGAGATAACAAATTGCCTGAAAACACCGCCTGAGGTTCCATTATGCCTAAAATTCAATCTGCATCAGACTACAAGGGTTTGCAAAACTTTACTTGCATTAAGCCTGTGATGAAAAACTCAATTTTTCCAATTTATCCTTGCAATCTAACAGTCTAGGGCCTGCTGTAATGGCATCTGAGAAAAAGTAATCAGCGAAGTACTGGGTCTTGGTATTAGTCATCGGGGAACTTGAGTAAAAGGAGCCGAGTAAAATTAACTACTTGCAAAGTGGCCAGGGATTGCATATCTTTTTCGTGGGCTGCATAATTAGGAGATTGCAAAATTTACGTCACACTATTTTGGATAGAATATATAGACCGGATGCACATATGATGATCAAAGCAACCCGAATTCTTCTTCTCAATCCGGAAGTAGAGATATCATAGCAACAACAAGTCCCCACATAGTTGAGTGATAAGTTACCAACTCATCTACAAACTTAAGCTATTAGATAGGGTACAACCATACACTCACAATTCTTTGGGTAACAATTGCAAGCGGGATCAAGATGAATGGAGCCCAAGACCTCGTCAAACCACAGCTACCAGAGAAAGATATTACATTCAGAGCTATAGCATCTACAACCCTAAATGTGGATTTGAGGCCCCCATGTTAAAGTTATATGCATCCCACTCTCTAAGTCCAATCACTCTATGTTTCTGACCCATGGACCCATACAATAGATCTGTGCCGGAAATGGTGAAAAAACAAGTTTTTAAAACGAAAACACCCCAGATCCCCAATTCATATACCAGTATCCAAAATATAGCAAGCAGTGTTGTCCCTACATTTACATATCCTTTGAATTCATGAATATCATTCATGAACTCAAAGGATTGTGTATTTATTATGACATGGGTAGGTTCTCCTGATCTGGCTTCCAGCCATTGTTAAGTACTCCATAATACAAGCCAGCCTTAATAACCTAGCTGAAGTCCAATGGCATGATTGCTTATTCAAGCTTCCTACCTAAGATTTAGGATCAGAGTCAGATAGTTTACTCAAACCCTGTGATGTGTAAAGAAGACACCAAATCAGATCAACTGACATTCATCTACTGGGTCCTATAGATCGGTGGCAAATATGATAAGCCTCTGAAACAAAGCAATTCTACAATGTGGACTAATTTGTGTTATAACCAAAGATATTATATGCAGACTATCCATTGAATGTATCATATATCAAACATAAATAGTTCTGACCCTAATATTGGAAAACTTTAAAGATACACCTTAATAAGATGATATTTACAAATCAGAAGAGACAATCATGGGATCCTTTAACTAATGCCCATTGGCCGATCAAAGTAAGAAAGTATTTACCATCATAATTGCCATCAACAATACGGCTAGCGTCGTTGTAGTTGTCCATTGTTATAACAGCAATGTTTGGTAAGAAGTTCAGGACCTTATCCGTGAAAACAGTCTTTCCGGCCCCAGAGGGACCTGCCACTCCTACAAATATAATACCCTCATTCTTTTGGGCCAACAACTGACATGCACGAACAACTATGAAGAAACCTTTCTCGAAGGACAGAGGATCTTGGATCGGGATGATCTCAAAACGATCAGAATCCTTCTTTTTAACCAGTTGTACTTGATCTCGGAGAAGGCCATACCGTCGCCTTGGAGATTCCAAAACAGACATATCTTGAGCCATTATAAAATCTAGATAGATATGTATCTTCCGCTGTGCTAGAGAATAAGCTGTAGAAAAAAAAATCAAATTAAGAACAAAGGGCAAAAGCAATTCACATATAGTTGTTATCTTATTACTTCCTCCGTCCCATAATAAATGTCGCACTTCCTTTTTAGTTTGTCCCAAAATAAGTTTTGCCTTTCTAAATATAGAAACAATCTTAGTACAATTCCGTACAAACAATTTACAAACAAGTAAAGCATTTTTCTAAAAAACATTGACAAGTCAAATGACAAATTTATTCCGGCACAGAAGGCGTATTATTCTACTATGACTAATTCACATTCTCTCCATTCCAAAATAAGTGTTGTACATTCCAATTTGGGACATCCCAACTTAAGTGCCTTCTTTCCCTATGAAGAAGTGTTTTAACCAATTGTCTAAAATGCCATTTTCAACAATGAGATAAGAAAGCAATGGGTCCACTTATATTTGATACGACTATAGGATACTTTGGGGACAGTAAGGGAAAAACATTTGAAGTTCAACACTGGTCGGAAGGAGTATCCTTTTCATTTATATGCTACTTCAGAGATTTCAAGAAACTTTGTTTCCAGGGTCAATGTACCCTTTAAGTAAATTAAAACTCATTATCATAACATGCTTATCAAATGATTTTTAAACTATACAAATTGCATCTGGCATATCAATGTAGACGCAGTGTTATCTCGGTCACAAGTTATGGTTAAATATTGTTCACACATTGGTGTCCTTTCACGTTTTCATTTCTTAACGTGATCATCAAAAACTCTGTTGCGTTTAAATGATGAATAAATTGAAACTAAAATGTGACATATTTTCAACTAAGCAAGAATTCAAGTCAGGCATTTCATTCCTAAATGTCAAGAACCTTTGCAATATAGAGGCCAAAGGAAATCAGAGCACTTACAAAACTTATACTCCCTCTGTCCCAAAATGAATATCCATTTTTGTTCTTGACGAATGTAACACTACTCTTTTTCTTTAATTTTTTTTTCATTTGCCTTCTCTATTTACTGATTTCCTTTTCTGGAAACTAGAGAACTTAGCATATACATTCAATAGTTAATCCTCACTGATCTTGGAAAACAAATATAGCTCCGCAGTAGAAATCAATTGTAAGGTTGGATTTAAGACAGAGATCAACCACCTTAAAACAATTATAATCCCCAAATTAAGTGTAAACAACATATACCCATCATTTCTTGAATTTTTTTTTTTTTTGTCTCTATAGTAAACTGAAGCATCGAAACTGAAACGAACAATCCCTAAGCTGAAATTTAATACGAAATTGAATAAATGATCAGAGAGAATGTGAAGAACATAAAGAAACTAACCTCAATAAGAATGTCGAGTGATTTAATCCCTATTTTGTGATTTGGGAAATCAAGAGAAGGGTTGAAAGATTCTTGATAATCTGTAAGTGGGTGTGGGTTAGTTAGAATGAAAGACACCTGGATGGAGAGATTGAATCTAGACGGGAAAGGTACCTAAGCTATGAGTTGTTTGAAGGTTGTGGATTTACCTGTCGAATTACAAAAAGTTGATGACGACGGTGATGGAGATTCGACGCTTACCTCAATTAGAATTTGCAGTTATGTGTCTGTTACTATGTGTAAGTTCGTTTTTTTTTTTTTTTTTTTGTCTTGATTATTTCTTTGAATGCTTCACCACCCCTTCTTTTACATCCTTTGTCAAACACCCCCCCTTACTTTCTCATTTTACCTTTAACTACCCTCATTTCAAATTTTAATTTGACAAGAGATTTGGGAAGATTTGGAGGTGGTGCAACGCATTGCTAACAAGAAAATGACCATTGGTGTCGATCTCAACAGACATGTGAATTTCACTCGACATTACTTTAACAGAATTCATGGAGGTTTTGACTTTATAGAGAACAATGAAACATGTAATGGTGATTTGAATTTTGCGATGACATATACTTGAATGAACGCTTGATTTAAGAAATGGTACTCTTAATTGGCAATATGTATATATATATATATGAATGAAGGTAATGCACGTTAAATTGATTTTTTCTTAAAAAATGCTTTTAAAAAGAGTTATACGAATTGCAAGGTGATAACTGATATATCAGAGTACATTATTGATAATTTTACTTGAAATATACTTTTAGTTAATTACAAAAGTGTATTTAAATTTCATAATTATGTTACACTCAGGCCCATACCCCGCCGCAAGTGGGGGGGCTCAGCGAGGGCACGCCGGGCCCGAGTGCAAAGTGGACCCATTCTTAAATAGGCTATAGTGTATATGGTATGCATATGTTTTTTTTTATAACTATAATAAATATTTATTTTTTGCTAGTTACACATAATTTGGGAAAATAAGCGTATGTAAGTCTGTTAGAATTCTGCGTAGGTTTCTTAATTTTTTTCCTTGTATTTTGCACACAAAGCTCCTAAATCTATCATAATTAATCAAGCTCTTCAATCTTCATCAGATCTCCTCCTCCCACTATCTCTTAAAATCTTCCTTGGAATGCTCTTTTCTAGGCCACTGCTCCTAGTCTGGATCGCTCTTTTCGGCCAGTGAACGGTGAATCAATCAGGCTTTCTTTCAACACTTCCCTTTTCGTTGAAGGGTTAAATTAACTGTAATGTAAAAAAGAAAGATTAGGGTTTGCCTTTTGTTTCTTTACTCTGAATTTTGCTTATTTAGGGATTTTTTTCCTTGTATTTTTTGACTAATTGTTTATTTATCATGTTCTGATGCAGGATCATGAATTAAGTTTGATTGTTCTACTTACAACCCAATTTCATCATCCATCACAAGACTTCATCTTACAAGAATTCAGGTGTTGATGTTCTTTTTGAAAATATTTTTGAATTTTTACTTAATTCTAGCAGGTTGAAGTCGTTGGAATCTCATGAATTAAGAGAATGTTGCATAAAGTTCACAACTTCTTTTTCTCACAATAAAGTGTCAGATGTTGATTTGGATGATTTCTTTTACCGAATTAAAAGTGTTGCAATTCACTTTGCCAAGGTGGTCAATGTCGGCTCTCGAAGTTTTGAATTTGTCAAAGATGCAGATTGTTATCCTAACGTTAGTATCGCGTATCGAATTTTTAACTATGCCCGTGTGCCAGTGACATCGGCTGAAAGAAGTTTCTCAAAACTGAAATTATTGAAAAATTACTTGAGGTCATCAATGTCTCAAGAAAGGTTGAGCGATCTTGCCATTTTGTCTATTAAGAATGATTTTGTGGAAAATATTGATATTGATATGGTCATTAATGATTTTGCATCTAGTAAAGCTCGAAATTTTGTGTTTATATGATCATAATGAATGTGCTTCTTTAATCGTTTTTTACTTTTTGTCATCTTTCAAGTTTGATTTTATTGGAGTTCAACATGGTTCAGCTATTGAAAACAAAGATCTTCTTCAGATTTTGGGATGCTTAATTGTTGCACAAATGATTTTTATTCTTGTTCTTTTAATGATCTTGTTGTTTTGGATATAAACCTAGTAACTTTACTTCTGTTTTATCTAGGAAAAAATATATAGCATTTGAGTATCGTAAAAATATACTCTCTCCGTCCCATTATTTACTTCACCATTTTGACTCCGGCACGCAAATTAAGAAAATGGGTGGGAAGAAAAAATGATTTGAAAATAGGAGAGAAAAATTTGAAAATAGGAGAGAGAATGAGTGGAGGGAATAATAAATTATAATGGTGTTGTGAGTATTAAAATAATGTAGGAGAGAGAATGAGTGGAGGGAATAGTAAAAATTCTTTGCCAAAAAAGGAAATGTGAAGCTTTCAATGGGACACTCAAAATGACAAAATGTGAAGTTATTAATGGGACGGAGGGAGTATAACATTTGAATATTGTAAAAATGTCTGATTAATTAGAAATCTCTTCATCTGATTTCGTCCAAGCCACACAAAAATCTAAGAACAACGGCCCTGGTGACACTTTCATAATTACTAGTAGTCGTGCGATTCACGAATAAATAAAAATATTAATATTTTGATATAGTTAATTATAAAAAACGTGAGAGGAATGGGGAAGTGGGGCTTTTAAATTCTACCTACAATTAAATACATTTGTCATGCTAGGTTCATGTACTTCTTTTTTTAGTATTTAACTTGACAATTTTTGGTTTTTTTTTTTTTTGTCTCATTTATATTGAGCTTTTTTGTTTGTTCATCCCTTTTTTCCCCCACAAAAATGCCCCATGCTAATCTCCGTCTCATAAAACCTTACCTATTTATTATTCTGACGATCAATGTAAAAAATTTTTGACCAAACATTAATGTCAAACTAATCATTCTAATGAAATTTTAAAAATTATTATTGATAAATCACTTAAGATTTATCAATAACAATTTTTAGATTTTCAATATGACGATTAAATTGACATTTTTGTTTGATCAAAGTTCATTAGTATTGATCGCCAAAAACAGAAATGGGTAAGGTTTTATGGAACGGAGGGAGTACATATTAAGGATTCACTTTTTTACTACACTACTCAATAAAAAATATTACTCCGTACTTGAATCATTTTTAAGGAAATTCATGAAATATAATAAATGAGACAAATTGTCACGACCCTAAATCTAGGCATCATTTTGATCAGGTGTTGAGCACGGTGAGTGAGGTGCGTAATATTTTACTTTATTCATTTCATAATAATTGAGATTTTTATGTGTTAATGGTAAGATTTTAATAATTGATTTGACATTTTAGTGATGCTAATAAATTAAATGTAATTATTTAATGTCTAAATGAAATAAATAGAAATTTTGTAGTAAAGTTATAATATTGAAAATTAAATAAAAAGCTTTATAAAAAATGGGGGGCTTATGTGTTAAAAGTGAAACTCAAGAGAGTTAATGGAAATAACTTGAATCCTGGAGGGCTAAAGTGAAAATTTGGGTTTATAAATATCCTACTCTTTCCTTCCTGCTGGATCATTCCAGAGGCGTTGAGAGAGAAAGAAAAAGCCTTGGTACGTTTCTTTTGTTTTAACATTATAATTTCATTATCTTTCAAAAATTTCTAAAAATTAACCGTTTCTTCGTTTTTAATTTCAACTGCGGCAAAGCGATCAGGAAGCTGAGTAGAACATTTAGAGCCGATCAGATCATCTTTTCATTTCGACATATTTTTGGGTAAGTTATTATAATTTCTTTCGATAACTGTTCATACTATTTATAATGATGATATTATGATTATATAATTGGTTCCTGATATTTTTAGTATTTTATTTGGGTTTGAAATAAAAAATAAATAAATTGTTGAAATGAGTATGTTAAGGTTTTGGGACATAAATATGGTGAGGGTAGTATTACGGTTTAGTTAAAATGATAGAGAGTGATACTTCTTTGTATGGAGCTTGAAAAAATATGAGAGATAAATGAATTTTGATGATTTTTACATGATTATTTGGGTTTTGGAAGGTTGAAATAGGTTTTTGAAAAGAAGTATAGTAAAGGGTGATAAAATGGTTGAGTTTAATTGGAAGTATGTGGTATTGTTTGGGATTTCTTATAATGGAGTGGCTAAGTTGTAAAGTTGTGGTTATATATGTTATATAATGTTATTATTATTACATAATGATTCTTGGTAAATTTGACAAGGTGATTGCCTTTGATATAATGAAAAATGATTCAGAAATGAGTAGGATGATAGGTTGGTAATTAAAAGGTTATTATAAGAAAACTTATATATGGTTAAGGGAGTATTGTAGTGTGATTGTAATATGTAAAAATAGTGAAAATAGTTGGTACCAATATTTATTCCATATTAAGTGATGTTATTAGGTTGTAAATATGGTTGTGAGAATTCTCGAACCACTTTAGTTAAGTTGGAATGATGTTAATATAGGTTACCATTGATATTTTAATGTGTGGGATCACTTGTCTTGACTTGGGAATGGATGGGAATTGGTTCGTGATGGATGAGTAGGTAAAAAGTGAGATTATGGTTTGGTGTGAGTTGCAATGAATGGTAGATATGTTATAGGTTATGGAGTGAGTATGATTATGGTTTATAAATGGTATAGATACTGATTTGGGTGGTTTGGCTTAGCTGGGAAATGAGAAAAATTGGTTTTGTTCCGGTTTGGCAGTGATGTTGGCTCAATGACAACACAGTGTTGGGCACGACTCGTGCCCTGGGGTACGAGTCGTGACCCTCAGCTTGGAGTCGTGATATACAGTCGTGAGAATTTAGGCAGTCGTGCGGGGGTTTGGCACGACTCGTACTCTGGAGCACGAGTCGTGCCCAGGACTGATTTAGGGTCTGAACTGCAAGCAACGTGGGACCTAAGCAATCTAAGTCAGATTTGGTCCTTCCTTAACTATAGTCCTAGAGCAACACTAGTACTTCACAATAGCGTTTTAATGGGACAAAATGATATTGGACAGGTCTTTAAATATTGCGTTGAAAATGGTTGAAAGCCTTGAATTGAAAAGTAACCAAAGTTAATAAAACTTGGTAAATGATTATGGAACCTTTATGGGAAGTGTTCAATAGTACGACATGGATACCTATGGTTTACTTGGTTTACATGGTGGCCTATGTGATTATACATTCATGATTATTGGTTAGATAGTGCATGAAATAAATGTTGCACTGCGTTATTGGGTTGCACAAGAGTATTAAGACCTTGTTATTAAATTGTTGCTATTCATTGCTGTTAAGTTATATGTTGCATAATATCATTGAATTTAGCACATTTCCTGCGCAGGAAATGTGCTTATCAATCTTCCTCCACGTGGCAGGACTGATCACCTGGCTTCTTGACCTGAAAACAGAACCCACGACTAGCCGGATGTGTCTCCGGCGAAGACGCTCGGGCGTGAGTAAGATAACAGCTTGTATAAAGCTCAAAATGTATTGAATAATGAACTCGTAATACAAAATGGCGCTTACCTTTCACCGTTTGGTAGTGATGAAGTATTTATAGGCAAGAGTGATGTATTTTGGGGAGGCAACATGTCCTCCGAGATTATAGCGGCGATTACTTGGTCGTGGGCACGTGTCTATAACGGTCCACGATTTGTAGGGATGTAGTTGTGAGCATTGATTAACGGAATAAGCCGTGAGTGTCGGGTCGTCGCCTTTGAGTTAGGTCGAGGTCGCCACTCGTGGAATAGTCGACTGGCGTCGGAGTAGAGCATAGTTCGTACCCGGGTGTAGCATGGATCATGAGGTCGGACTAAGTTAGGTCGGGACACATCGTAGGTCGAACCACGGGCTTAGTCGGCCGATGTGTGAGATGGGCCTTGGGCTTTGTTACGATTGGGCCGGCCCTATTGAGAATGTGATAATCGAAGTTTGGATGTAATCGGGCTTTATTTGCTTGGCCCAACTCGGCTTTGGTATGTTCGGTGGCCCCCAACTTTCGAGTTGACTTCGTCGACTTGGAAGTTAAGAAGATTTCTTTGATGAAAATTGCTTTACTCGCAGGTCGATGTTAGTCTTTGAAGTAGGTCGACCATGATGACGTGGCAACATCCTGATCGTTGGCGATGAACGGTGGGAGATGAAGGAGCGACGATTTTTGTAATGATTGGGGCCTTCCGACGTTTGGAACTCCTTCTCGAAAACCGCCTCAGTCTTTAATTTTGGAAAATTAATTTTGATTTTCCTTTCCCTTTCCAAATTTAGGAAAATATAAATAGAAAAATCCCCCTTCGTTCAGAACTTTTACTGCTCTAAAATTTCTTCTTCTCCGGCGATAATCAAGGGATTGCAGCAAGATTTAAATCTATCTCTCGGCTCCAGCAACGAACCTACTTTCTGCAATTAATTGAGGTATTTCCTTCGTATTTTTGTTCTAGGGCTTTAATTTTATGCTTGTTCTTCATTTCCGCCATGGCTAGGACCTTTAGTTGCGAACCAGGGGCCTGGTATGGCTACTGCACTGTTAACCGTAGGGCATGTAAGAATGTGAACGGTGAGTGGAGAGTGATGTCCTTGGATGAGTGTGCCTCCATTTTGACTAATTGGGGGTTGAATTACACTGAGATAGGGCTGCCCATTGTAGGAGAAATTGAAAATGTGGTGATTGACGACTCAACTGTTGTCGCTTTTCATTTATTCCATGAACTGCTTGACCATATTACCTTGTTTTATGTTAGGGACGTTCAAAAGCCCTCCTTTCTTAGAAATAGGATAGGTTTTCCAGGGGAGTCTAGGTCGTCCTTAGGTAGGTCGGCGAACTTGATCATAGGACCGACTCCCTTGCTTCCTCTTTTGCTTGTACGAGATATGGCGACTCAAGAAGGAAATGCCGCTCAACTTCTTCGGGTCCTCGAATCGTCGACGCCTTTGGGTCCAATGTGGTGCCAGGCAAGAATGAGAGGGGCTATGTTCCCAAAGGGCCATTACGAGGCAACAAGAACACGCCCTCAGGTATAGTATGATTTGGGATTTCACGTGGGGTGAGTAAGGAGGATTACAAAGGTTACTATTTACACTCAGAAGGAATTCTTGAAGCTATTCAGGTCGTCCTTTACCACGAGATGCCACTAAGGTAGCCTTCTTCTATGGTCGGTTCGTTCTTTGGTCTTAGGTTGCCTCGATCCATTCATAAACGAATTTTTGGAGTGTGCCAATGCCCTTCCCCTTCAACTCGGAGCCAATGCCTGTAGGGTCCTTGTGTGCTTTGCTATGGTGTGCAGGTTTTTGGGGTATGAACCTTGCATGAGGGTGTTCAAGGAATTTTTCACCATCAAATACAGTGGGGAGGATATGAGTATTAGTACCCCTTCTAAACCCAAATCTCCCAAACCAAAACTACCCGACTGTCAACAATCACCGACGTGGTAGAGTCGACCTATCGCTCAAATGACGAGGTCATGCTTGAGTCGACACGTCACTCTAACACCACTGAGGTCGAGTCAGATGTAGTTATGGTCGATCAAGTCGTCATAGGAGACCTATGCCTCCGAGATAGACAATAACTCGGGGGCCACTACCAACAAGAGTTGCGGACAAGATTGATGATATGATAGGCGAGGAGGCTCCTCACTTGGGAGCCGAGGAAAGACAAAAGGTCGTGGAAATCATAGTGGAGACTCTACAATTCGAGAGATGGACCAGAGCTAGAAAGGCTGTAGATGAGCTAGAGTCGCAATCACCCGACCCTTCTTACCCCGACCAAAAATTCAGATTGGGAAGCAGCTATCGGTTGAGGAGCCGAGCAGTAAATCATCGAGCTACTCAAAGAAAGTAATGATGTCTTTGCATGGAGGGTAGAAGACATGCAGGGAATCAAGGAGGAGGTCGGGCTGTTCACAGACCGGAAGTCAACCCGACCATAAAGCCTAGACCCCAAAAGTTGAGAAGTTTTGCTCGCGACAAGGCAGAGGCTATCAAAGCAGAGGTACAAAAACTTTTGAGTGCAGGTATAATCAAAGAGGCCACTCATACAACGTGGTTGGCCAACGTGGTCGTGGTGAAGAAATCGAATGGCAAGTGGCGGATGTGTGTCGACTTCACTACTCTCAATCTAGCTTGCCCAAAGGATAGCTATCCTCTTCCTAGAATTGACAAGCTTGTTGATTCCATTCTGGTCACTCTACTCTCGGTTTCTGGATGCTTACTCGGGATACCACCGAGATAAAGATGCACGAGGATGACATAGTGAAAACGGCATTTCAGAGCAATTTGAGGCATCTCTCGCTACAATATGATGCCTTTTGGATTGAAGAATGCGTGGAGCGACCTATCGCAGGATGGTGAACAAAGTCTTTGCTTCACGAGATTGGTCGAAATATGGAGGCCTACGTTGACGACATGGTCATTAAAACTAAGGCCGGGAGTCACGTGGTCGACCTAAAGGAGACATTCGCCAATTTACGAGCAAACGACATGAAGCTCAACCCCGGTAAATGTGTGTTTGGAGTGGCGGTGGCAAGTTCTTGGGATTCATGGTATCTCAAAGGGGCATAGAAGCTAATCCAGAGAAGATAAAGGCTTTAGTCGACATGAAGGCTCCCACCACTATCAAAGAGATGCGAGCGACTTAATGGAAGGGTAGCAGCTCTTGGTCGCTTCATATCAAAGTCACAGAAAAGGTCTCTCCCCTTCTTCAAAGCACCGAGGGGACGAAAAGTTTTGAATGGACGACCGAATGTCATTCGTCGTTCCAACAGCTAAAGGATTACCTCGCTACTCCACCCCTGCTAAGTGAGCCCGACCACCGGAGAGACTTTGTATATCTATCTGTGGGAGACAAGTCGGTTGCGCAAAGGTGTTGATTAGAGAGAGGATGAGGGCTTTCGTGGCACATGCATCTTATATCGCAAAGCTTTATCGATGTGGAAAGTAGGTATTACAACGCCGAGAAGGTCGCCTATGCTCTAGTCGTGGCTTCAAGGAAGCCTGCGAGCTTATTTTCTAGCTCATCCAATCGTGGTTCTTACTAATGCACCTTTGAGAAAGATATTGCACAAGCCCGAGAGTTCGTGTCGATCGCTTCAATTGGTCGATTGCCCTCACCGAATTTGACATTGACTATCGACCTCGAAAGGCGTTGAAGGCTCAAGCTCTAGGCGACTTCTTGGTCGAGCTTACGTTCACCAAAGAAGACCACGAGCAACGAGTTCCTAAAGAAAAAGCTAAGGGGAAAGAACCAGAGTCCTGTGTCGTCATTAGCCTACCCGACGATTGTTGGAAGGTCTATTCGGACGGGTCTGCGACCAAGAATAGCGTGGAGGCTGGAATAGTGTTGATTGAGCCGTAAGCTGGGACCGTGTATGAGGAATCACTAAGGTTCAAGTTTGATGCTTCCAATAACTGTGCCGAATACGAGGCCTTGATTGCGGCTATTGAGTACGCCAAGTGCTTCGGAGCAACTAAGATCATGGCTTCGTGACTCACAATTGATAGTCAACCGAGGTCGAGGCGAGTACGAAGTGCTTAGTTCTACTCTCATCAAATGCGACCTGGTGAAGGAGCTAATAAAGGACTTAGAATTCGGGAGATTCAAAGGATTGGAAGAGAAGATAACGAGTGGTGATCTCCTTTCGAAACTTGCTACTTCGGATGAACCACATGACGAGCCCATCTCCTTCCTCGAAAATCCGGCTTATGAGAGGGTAAAAATTCATGCATAGATGATCCCTCAAGAAATTGGACTCGGGAGAAGTGTTGGATCGAGGAAATGAAAGCATACCTAGAAAATGGAGAGGCTGCCGGATGACGAGAAGAAGGCTCGAGCTATCAAAAAGAAAGCTCCAAGGTATGTCATTCAAGCGAGGCGACTGTTCGGGAGATCTTATACTCGGCCATTGCTAAAGTGCATCCATCCCCAAAGAGGTCGCCCTATTGATACGAGGTGCATAGTGGAATTTGTGGTGGACACCGGGGGCAGGACTCTTGGCGACAAGTTAATCACATTGGGATACTACGGCCACACATGAGAGGCGACACTCACAACTTTGTTCAAGAATGTGATCAATGCCAAAGGTTTGCCAACCTTCCCCGTGTGCCTCAGAAGCGGACTCTGTGATCGCGGCTTGGCCATTTTGACATGTGGGGCGTCGACTGATTGGACCCTTCCCTCCCGCCCGAGGAAACCGCGCAAGTATGTGATAGTGGCCATAGACTACTTCACCAAATGGGTTGAGGCCAAACCCCTAGCTCGCATCACGAGAGGAGAATGCTATCAACTTCATACACGACTTCATTTGGTGTCGGTTTGGTTTTCCTCGAGCTATAGTGTCGACAATGGGTTACAGTTCTCCCGGACTTTCGAAACAGAGATGAAGCGAGTGGGAATCAAACATTGGAAATCCTTCTGTCGCCTATCCTCAAGGAAATGGGCAAGTCAAGACGACAAATAAACTTGTTCTATCTTCGCTCAAGACCCAGGCTCGTAGGTCGACGAAACAATTGGTTGGACGAACTCCCCCTTGCTCTTTGGGCAGTTCGTACAACCACTCGGGGGCCTACGGGGGAAACCCCTTTTGCTCTCACATATGGGTCAGAGGCCATGGCACCTGCTGAGCTCAGATTCCCTACTGCTAGAGTGACTTTCTTCAATCAGGAGCAAAATGATACCAGCACGATTGATCGACTGGATCTCGATCGACGAGAAGCGAGAAGCGGCCTACCTCAGAATGGTCAACTACAAACGGCGAACTAAAAGTTACCATGACAAGAGGGTCAAAGCAAGGTCGTTCCAAGTTGGGGATTACGTATTGAGAAAGATTGAGGCAACGGGCAGAAGGACCCAGCAGAATAAACTATCTCCTAATTGGGAAGGTCCATATGTGGTTACTCGAGTCGTCAAGGAAGGGACCTACATGATAGCTCATCCTGGAGGTGACGAATTGAAACATCCTTGGCATGCTACTCACCTCATCAAATACTACTTCTAGTTTTCAGTTTCAAAGTTCAAGCTTGTGTTAAGTTCTAGTTTCAAGTTGATGTAAGCATATTTCCTACTTCAATAAAAAGTGCAGTTCATTCCATCAAGCATAGTGTTATACTAACCCCAACAAGCTCGACTCTTAGTCAGCTTCGTTTTAACAAGCTCGATTCTTAATCAGCTTTGTTCTTTTAACAAGTCCGACTCTTAGTCGACTTCGTTCTAACAAACTCGACTCTTAGTCAGTTTGTTCTAATTAGCTCGATTATTAATCAGCTTCGTTCAATTAACAAGTCCGACTCTTAGTCGACTTCGTTTTAACAAACTCGACTCCTAGTCAGTTTGTTTTAATTAGCTCGATTCTTAATCAGCTTTATTCATTTAACAGGTCCGACTCTTAGTCGACTCCATTTTAACTAACTCGATTCTTAATCAGTCTGTTCTAATTAACTTGACCCCAGGTCAATTTCAATGGTATGAGCAGGTTCGACTCATGGTCAATCTCGTTCACAAAAAAGTTAACCAAGTCCGAGGTCGACTGAACCAACAAGGTCAAGTCGCCTCTAGGCCCAAGTCGACTCATTCATCTAATCAACATTTAGCTCGACTTACAATATGAAATGGAAAACATACAACATTCATGAATCAAAAGTCAGCTAAGATTGGAGGTAATAAGTCTCCCAAAAGCGGGCCAAGACTTAAGAAAAATAAACTTACAAAAGTATTCTGCCTCCCAATAAATAGGGCCAAGGCATCCAACATTCAAAAAATCAAAGGAGCAAAAATGTTATAGGGTTTGTTGCATTACATGGAGTTTTTTCTAAAAATCAAATAGCTTGATCAGACACATTGAGGTCGTCGGTAGCAACCCGATCTTCGTTCATGGGTTCAGTTTGTGGAGGGCTCAAAGGCTTACCCGACTCCGAGAAGACCTGATGGTCGAACTCACCCTCCTCCTCCATATCCTCCTGCTCATCCATGTCAGCAAGCTCTTGTAAAGCTACGTTAAAGGTCCTGGGGGCCAACTCTGGAGCTACCCAAGGCTCACAATGCTCCTCTTTATCTTCTCGGGCAATATGGGCTAGGTCATCCTCATTATAAGGCACCAATGAATGGCCCCCTCTAGCTGCCACGTCATATTGAGGAGCATATGCCCATTGAGCGAGCTGGTCCAAGGAAACTCCTGAATCAGGGTCGACTAAGGCTCGACGAGCCATGTGACGTTTGCCCAGTTCCAGGAATCCCCTAGCTTTGGCAATGATAGAATCGAAGTATTCATCTCCTCTTTAAAGCGATCAACAACTTTCTTACCGGCGGCCTTGAGATCCTCCTTCCATATAGCTCTAGCGGCATTGTGCTCCTCGTTCGGCTTGGTCAAAAGGAGTCTCTCTTGAAGGATCTGAGAAACAGTGGCCAGCTCCTTCTTGGCCTTATCAAGCTCCAAACGATCGGCATCTCTCTCTTTAGTCAATTCATCAACCCGTGCATTGGAGGCCTTCAGATCCTCTAAGGCTTTATCCTTCTCCGCCTTTGTATCAGTCTGCAGAAGCTTCAAGGCATCATAGGAGGCGTCCAGATCGTTGTGTGCCTCCTTGAGATCGTTGAAAGCCTGGGTCTTCTTGGACAAGTCTTTAAGGGCCTGCCTCTCCCTTTCAATGGAGGCCCTCCAAGAGCTTTTGGCCTCGCTTCGATCATGGTAAGATTACGCATTCCAAAGAAAACAAAGAAGTGTTAGCTCGAGACTTCGCTTGGTCGAGTAAAAGAATAAGCGACTAAAATGAAAATGGAAGTAAAGAATTACCTCGCAATGAGCAAGTCCAGATCGAGCTGAGAACTCCTCAGGCGTTATGCCCTTGTCAGCAAATTGAGCTAGCAGGCTCACATCCACAGCTCTCCTCACAATGACTTGACCCAAGTTCATAGCTGGATAGGAGCGACTCATGCAGTTAATTCCCTCTAAAGAAGGGACATCACTCAATCTCCGCATCATCTCTTCAACAGATTCTTGGTTGGGATGAGAGGAAGGTGGAGGAGATGGAAGAGTTTGGCTAGAGGAAACGTCCTTACCCTTTCCAGATCTCAGCCTCTTCCTTGTGTTCAGAGCTTGATCATCAACCTCCTCCATGACATCATCATCAATCTCCACCACATTCAAAGTGGATCCCGCTATATTAGCTCGAGGTATCCATGTTGACATCCCGAATTGGGTCGGAGCTCTGGGGTTGCTTTCGCCAGACTTGGGATGACTCGGCACCTCCATCTGCAAAGCACTCACGGATTGGGTACCACTCAAAGAATGGATCTTCTTCTTCTACCCCTTCCATTGGCACCATCCCTATGTTGTCTTTGGCAAGCAGTGCCGGTCCTTATCGTGGCTTCCCTCTCGCTGTGAGCTCGAGCATTGGCTTTTCCGTGGTCTTTCTTTGATTTCTTCCTATCTCGCCACCACCGCATGCGGCCCATGTTAGCCTCTTGCTCAGGAGTCGGGAATCGCAACAAAGATTCAAGTGGACAAGTGTTAAATCGACATACGAGTAAAAGTTCTATGTACGAGCTAAAAGTTCAATGTACGAACTAAAAAGTTCTACATACGAGCAAAAAGTTCTATATACGAGCAAACAATTCTATGTGTGAACCCAGTATGACCGACTCGATTATCCTATGAGCGAGTTAATTATAGACAAGCTAATCATTCTACATATGAAACTCTATGCATGGGCTAGCTATGTACGAAAGTCAAGTTCAACCTATAACTGACTCACCCAAGACAAATGTTACATACAAGCAAATTATATATACTTACAAGTATCTCTATAGAGGACGAGTAAAGAGAAGGGCTGAATAAAGAAATCTTACCACCGGCGTGCTCCCGTTGGTTTTGCAAGTAATCTTTGCTTTTCTTACAAAGTTGGCACACATCTCCAAACTTGCCCAAGTGATGAGTTATCCAATCGGGGTATATTTGACCCCTCAAAGACAGAATAAGAGGCTCCACCACTCCATCTCCGTGGCATCATTCCGGCCGCCATAAAGTTGTATTTAGTGGTGAGCAAACTCTCCCGGTGATGGGCCTTTTCTCGACTAACCTACATAAGGTCTTGTACAAGCTAAGATGCCAAGACGGCTCCCAAAAATCTCCCTCATCTACGGCTTCGCCTCATCATTGGGCAATGGAAATTCCCATCCTAACCTACTCTCTACCACTACCACGTGCGAGTTCCAACCACTTTGTGCTTATTGGGGAGGTTGGTAAAGAGTTTGGGAGATTTGGGTTTTAGAAGGGGTACTAATACTCATATCCTCCCCCTTGTATTTGATGGTGAAAAATTCCTTGAACACCCTCATGCAAGGTTCATACCCCAAAAACACGCACACCATGGCAAAGCACACAAGGACCCTACGGGCATTGGCTCAGGAGTTGAAGGGGAAGGGCATTGGCACACTCCAAAAATTCGTTTATGAATGGATCAAGGGGCAACCTAAGACCCGGAACAAGGCCCGACCATAGAAGAAGGCTACCTTAGTGGCATACGTGGTAAGGGCGACTGAATAGCTTCAAGAATTCGCTTCGAGTGTAAATAGTAACCACTGTAATCCTCCTTACTCACCCCACGAAATCCCAAATCATACTATACCTAGAGGGCGAGTTCTTGTTGCCTCGTAATGGCCCTTTGGGAACATAGCCCCTCTCATTCTTGCACGGCACCACATTGGACCCAAAGGCGTCGACGATTCGAGGACACGAAGAAGTTGAGGCAAAGATTTCCTTCTTGAGTCGCCATATACGTACAAGCAAAAGAGGAAGCGGGGAGTCGGTCCTATGATCAAGTTCAGTCGACCTACCTAAGGACGACCTAGACTCCCCTGGAAAACCTATCCTATTTCTAAGAAAGGAGGGCTTTTGGACGTCCCTAACATAAAACAAGGTAATATGGTCAAGCAGTTCATGGAATAAATGAAAAGCGACAACAGTTGAGTCGTCAATCACCACATTTTCAATTTCTCCTACAATGGGCAGCCCTATCTCAGTGTAATTCAACCCCCAATTAGTCAAAATGGAGGCACACTCATCCAAGGACATCACTCTCCACTCACCGTTCACATTCTTACATGCCCTACGGTTAACGGTGCGATAGCCATACCAAGCTCTGGTTCACTACTAAAGGTCCTAGCCGTGGCGGAAATTGAACCTGGCATAAAATTAAAGCCCTAAAACAAAAATACAAGGGAAATACCTTAATTGATTGAAGAAAGAGAGTTTGTTGCTGAAGCCGAGAGATAGATTTAAATCTTGCTGCAATCCCTTGATTATCGCCGGAGAAGAAGAAGTTTTAGAGCAGTAAAAGTTCTGAACGAAGGGGGATTTTTCTATTTATATTTTCCTAAATTTGGAAAGGGAAAGGAAAATCAAAATTAATTTTCCAAGATTAAAGATCGAAAGTGCGTTTTCGAGAAGGAGTTCCAAACGTCAGAACTGTAATCATTACAAAAATCGGCGCTCCTTCATCTCCCACCGTTCATCGCCAACGATCAGGATGTTGCCACGTCATCATGGTCGACCTACTTCAAAGACTAGCATCGACCTGCGAGTAAAGCAATTTTCATCCAAGAAATCTTCTTAACTTCCAAGTCGACGAAGTCAACTCGAAAGTTGGGGGCCCGAACATACCAAAAGTGCTTAGGAGTTGGGCCAAGCAAGTAAAGCCCAATTACATCCGGCTTTGATTATCACATTCTCAATAGGGCTGGCCCGGTCGAGCAAGGCCCAAGCCCATCTCAAGCGTCGATCGACTAAACCCACGGTCCGATCTAATAGGTCCTGACCTAACTTAGTCCGACCTCATGATCCAAATTACAATTCGGGTACGAACCATGCTCTGCAGACGGTCAGTCGACCATTCCACGAGTGGCGACCTCGACCTAACTCAATAAGTGACGACTTAACACTTGCCGGCTTATTTGGTTGAACAATCCTCATAACCGCTTCCCTATAAATCAGGGACCGTTATAAACATGTTCCCACGTCCAGTAATGCGCCGCTATAATTTCGGAGGACATGTCGCCTCCCAAAATACATCACTCTTGCCTATAAATACTTCATCACTACCAAACGGTGAAAGGTAAGCGCCATTTTGTATTCGAGTTCATTATTCAATACATTTTGAGCTTTATACAACGGTTATCTTACTCTCACGCCCAGGCGTCTTCGCAGGAGACACATCCGGCTAGTCGTGGGTTACATTTTCGAGTCAAGAAGCCGGGTGATCGGTCACGCCACGTGGAGGAAGATTGATAAGCACATATATATATATATATATATATATATATATATATATATATATATATATATATATATATATATATATATATATATATATAAATTTATGAAATATATTTAAATTTTTTCTAATAATAATTTTTAAATTTTTATTAAGAATTAAGATCATTATTTTTTATTTAGGGTATAGGATATATATATATATATATATATATATATATATATATATATATATATATATATATATATATATATATATATATATATATATATATATATATATATATATATATATATATATATATAACAAATTACTCTAACAAAAATAAATATAAGTTAATAAATATTATTTTTGAAAAATAAATAAATCATAAATTAAAGTAAAATAAAAATAGAGCTAAACAAATTTTAAAAAAAATCAAATTAACACCGACATAATTATTCCGCCGCTACTACCACCACTACTACCACCACGTACAACCACTACGTACTACCACCACCACCACCATCACTACCACCATTACTATACCACATTTACTACTATATATACTACCACTATTATTACTACTACTACCACCACTACCACCACCATTACCACCACCACCACAACCACAACCACCACTACTACTACCATCACTACTACCACTACTATCACTACCACTACTATCCCTACTACCACCACCACTATCATTACCCCCACCACTACTACCACTACTACCACTACTACGTACCATACTACCACCACTACTACTACCACCATTACTACCACTACCACCACTGCTACTACCGTTACTATCCCAACTGTAAGTACCCAAATCCAATTCACGACCCTTTTTAAGTGCCTTTTAATATAATAAAATTGCACTAGGGGCGTTTTGTTAAATTTCCGGTTCACTCCGAGACTTTCAGAATCTTTTTTAAATTTTGCGAAGAAAGTACTTTTAAGTATTTTTCCCATGCAAAAGGACCTAGAGAGAATTAAACCATTTTGGACCTAGGAGGAATTACCTTGGAAGGTTTCAGAACGGCGAGTTGGCGCCAGAAACGGTTAATGGGCTCGTCAAGTCGTGCGACACAACGAGCCAAGAAAAGCCAAAGCGGAGGGTCGTGTGACACAACTCACCCCTCACCAGCAGGTTATAAATAAGACCCTCCCCCTCTCATTTATGGATCCCTCTTCGACCTACTGTTACTCTGCCCAATTGGTAGTGTAACACACAGGAAAACACACACAACCCTCTCTCTTTCACACCCAACTCTTTCCATTTCTCCCTCAATTCAATCCAACTCACATACTACCAGCTAGATCCTCAATCCACCACTCCTCCCAAGCTCAATCTGTTTCAGAAGCTGTTTGTTGAAGAATTCTATACCTAACTTGGTATAGAATTTGTGGATCTTCAAGGGTAACTAATCCCTTCCTTCCTTCTCTCTCACATTATTTGCTATCTTAATAATTCATGCAATCTCTCTTCATTTGATTTGATAATTAGACTCTATCTGTCTTAATTATTGAGTAGCAATCGCAATCTCTCTGTTTAATTGGTTTGTTTGGTGCAATTTCACGTTCATGGGTTGATCTTAGTGTATTTGTTGCTTGTTCATCAAGGGAGTGTGGATCTCCCCATATCCACACCCCCTTGGTCGAATAGTTGTTAATTCGTGTATTATCTGAGATGATTTGATGTTCTGATTTGATCTGATTAGATCTCTGTTGATTCTGATTTCAAATTGTAAGGTTTCTGCAGATCGGCAACCTGTGTCACGCGACACAACCTGCCAGGCTGAGTCCTGTGTCACGCGACACAACTCGCCAGGCAGATGTTGTGTCACGCGACACATCTTGCCCTCCTACAGAAACTCCTTTTCAGTTGTATTTTGTTCTTAGATCTGTAATCTGGGATGTGGCCCCCCATTGTACTAAGTGGCTCACGAGTTGTATATCTCATTTGATCAATAAAATTCATTTACCACATGTCTTGTCTTATATGATTGCACATACTCTTGAATGCGTTGGATGTTTGTTGAAAGACTCGTTTACGAGGCGCGTTGGGTGAACTCTCGGTTCTTCCCAACACGTAACCTGACCCCCGAACCCTTTCTCTATTTTCAAAGGTTTTTCAAAGTGTACCTTAAACATGGCGTGACAACTCCTCAATTTTCATAAATTTTTCGGCGAGCGTACATTCACCAACCCCTATAACCCCAAAATCATATACTTATACCCCTAAACCCTAACCCTAAACCCTAAATCTCAAATCTCATATACTTATACCCCAACCCCTAAATCCTAATGATTTAGGGTTTAAGATTTAGGGTTTAGAGTTTAGGGTTTAGGGTTAGAGTTTAGGGGTATAAGTATATATGATTCAGGGTTTAGGGGTAGGGGTATAAGTATATACCACACTACCACCATTACTACTAACACCACCACTACCACCACCACTACTACCATTACAACCATTACTACCACCACCACTACTATCACTACTACCGCTACTACCACCACTACTACCACTACTATTATTACTACCACCACTACCACCACCACTACCACCACTACCACAACTACTACTACTACTACTACTACTACTACTACTACTACTACTACTACTACTACTACTACTACTACTACTACTACCACTACAACCATTACTATCACCACCACTACTACCACTACTACCGCTACTACCACCACTACTACCACTACTATTACTACTACCACCACTACCACCACTGCTACTACCACTACTACCCCAATCCCTGAACCCTAAACTCTAACCCTAACCTTAAACCCTAAAATCTAAATCTCAAATCTCATATACTTATACCCCAACCCCTAAACCCTAAATCATACACTAAAATGTCATATATATGTCCTATACCCTAAACCCTAAATCTTAAAAGTAGATTTAGGTTTTAGGGTTTAGTTTATATATGATATTTTAACAAAATTATCTTAATATTTATTTTGGAAAGGAGAGTATAATAATTTTAAATTAGTAACAAAATATTTATTTTGGATAGGAGGGTATATCAATTTTAAATTAGATATAATTTTGATCAATAATTTAAATACAAAATAATGATCTTAAAAAAATTAAAAAAATTATCATTATATTATTAGACAAAATTTAAATATATTTCATAAATTTATATATATATCCAAAAAATATATACTCCCTCCGTCCCGGTTCACTTGGCACCAACTTTTTGGGTGTAGGAATTAAGGAAAAGTGATGTAAGAAAGAGAAAAAGTTAAATGTTGTGAGTATGAAGAATTAAATAGGAGAGAGAATGAGTGGGAGGAATAGTTAGGAGAGAGAATGTTGTGAGTGTAAAAGTGAAGTAGGAGAGAGAATGAGTGGAGGGAATAGTGAATATTCTTTTCCATTTTGGGCAGTGCCAAGTGAAGTGGGACGACCCAAAATAGAAATTAGTGCCAAGTGAAGTGGGACGGAGGGAGTATATAATAATATAAATTTATAAATCTAAAAAATAGTGTCATTTATTTTTATATATAAATCTAAAAAATAGTGCCATTTATTTTTATTATTTGTCAAAAATAAATAATATTTTTATACAAAATAAAAAATCTAATATTAAGATGCTATTTATTTGTCAAAAATAATAAAAAGTGGCATTGTCCTTGTCTTGGCCGTGGCCTGGCCTTGGCTCGGCCGTGGCCTTGCCTTGGCTCGGCCGTGGCCTTGGGAGGTTATCCCACATCGAAATAAAGACAAAGTAATCAAGGCATATGGCTCGGCCTTGGCCAGCCGTGGACTTGGCCATGTGGCCTTGGGAGGTTATCCCACATCGAAATAAAGGCAAATTAATCAAAGGCATGTGCCTCGGCCGGCCTTGGCCTTGCTTTGGCTCGGTCTTGGCCGGCCATTGCCTTGGCCGTGTGGCCTTGCCGCCTTGGGATGTTATCCCACATTGAAAGAACAACAAAAAAATCAAAGGCATTGGCTATATAATAGGCTGAAGCTTTGACAATAAACCACACATGGCCGTGATTTTGGGCATGACCGGCCATAACTGTGGTCTTGGATTTTAACTTGCATTGTCAAACTCGAACTCGGATTGTTTAAGCTCGAAATCGACTCGTAAAGCTCGTGAGTAGCTCGCGAACAACTCGAACTCGATCGAGCTCGAGTTCGAACCACCAATTTTTCTCGAACTCGAACTCGAGAAAAACTCGAACTCGATAAAATTAAACGAGTTCGAGCTCGAACATAGAAAACTCGTTCAAACTCGACTCGTTTACAGCCTTAGATTCAGGGGGTAGAAAGAGTCATTTCTCAATAAAAGGCACGACCTTATTCTAATTATAACAAAGTACCACTCACACAGTCACATGAATGAGATAAATAATATTCCCTCCGTCTACTAAATTAATGTTGAAAAAAATTTCAAATTTATTTTTTATCAAAAGTATATATTTGAATTTTTTTTAACATTCATTATTTAGAGATAGAGGGAGTAAATAAAATAAAATAAAACATAGAGATGATAACACATGCATGCAGTAGGATTTTTTTTCTCAAAATATTCACTTTTAAAAAAATACTCCCTCCGTCCCACACCAAGGTTCCTTGGTGTGGATTTCACGCTTCTTAAGAATTTTTTTTTAAAGTGGGTAGAAAATTAGAGGAGAGAGAATGTAAAAGTTAAATGTGGGGTAGGGAATAGTAGTTAATGATTGATTTTTTTGAAAGTGGGTAAAAGATTAGAGGAGAGAGAATGTAAAAGTTAAAAATATTTAATAGGAGAGAGAATGAGTGAGAGAAATAGTAAGTTAATGATTGGTTTTTTTTGTAAATATGTTAACTTTATAAGGGTATAATGAATGAGTTTTTTTGTAAATATATTAAATCATAAGGATATAAATATATTCAAAACTTGCCTTTTATGGAAGAGAACCTTGAAGTGGGACGGACCAAAAAGAAAAGTAGGAACCTTGAAGTGGGACGGAGGGAGTATATCCCAAAATAACAATCCGATGACGCCACATATTTTTGGGTGTCTGAATAAGGTAGGATATCTGGCTTGATATTCGTTTGTACCTAGAACACAATAACAACAAGAAACACCGTTCAGGTCAAAGCCAGAGTTTAATCCAGCTCAGGCCCTCGGGTGTGAGAGTAAGATCTCTTGAGGGTTATAACTGAGAAATAAGACTTGGAATGTCTTGAGTGAGTTGTGTGTTTAGGGTTTAGACAATGTGGCTTATAAATATAATTTGACACTTACTTTGTTCATGGGGACAAAGGTTGATATATATAGCAAATGGGAGCTGCTCGCTGACGTCAGCCCTAAGGATATCTTTGTCTTTGACCTAGGTCACATGTCCGCGACTGGTTGGACCTGTCAGTAAAGTAAGATTCACTGCAGAGGGATGTCGCTGATGTGGATAGGGACAGAGGGAACATACACAAGTTGGCGCTGTGCCTTAATGGCATAGTAGGCGCCTGAGCCATCATTTAATGCGGTAGGAATAAGCCGGCTTATTGGTGTCAGAGCCAGTCTAGAATCTTGCTCTACAAGCTTTGGCTTTAACCGGGAGTCTGATATGAGACCGCAATCAACATCTTAGGCCCGGTAAACAATATTGATGCGGGCACGGATCTTGTGGTCTGGAGGTCCGCGGTCACCTTACTGGCGGTCTGGTTGTCCGCGGTCATCTTACTGACGGTCTAGGAATCACGCGGTCACCTTACCGATGGTCTATTTGTCCGCGGTCATCTTACATTAGCAGTCTCAGTGGATGCCACGTCATTTATGATCTTTGGGCCCGGTCTAAAAAGGTCCGGGCTCATCATTGGCCCCTAGATTTGAGCGATGGATTTTTATGGTCTGAACGAGGAGCTATATATTCGATGCTTGGTCTGCGGTCAGATCGCTGATGCAGCTACAAGTGTTGTGTTTTTCGCTGGTCTTTGCTTAGACTCCCTTAATTATGGCATATGTGAGGAGCACGTGAGGGGAGTTTGGTGGAAGTTGGTAGAAGCTTTGGTCGGTCAGCTTCCCGGTTCGAGTTGGCCCCTTGACTGTCAAAGCGCCAGCTCGTGTCAGGTACAGATGATACGTGTCTGAATGTCAAGAGGCGCCATAAATGCCAATGGCCAATAATTCGAAATTTAAAATGATGGCGTGGGTTCGTGATTCGAGGGGAACGGTTTATGGGCTATTTAATACGGGTCAACCCTATAAATATCAAACCCTTCCTCCTTCAAAATCTTTTATCACCTTCAGACTTTCAAATTGCCTTAGAGAGAGAAAATTGCCTTCTGTTTCCTTCAGCATTTTCTTCCTTCAATCTTTTCCGTAAGTAACATTTGTTTTTATTTCCCTCTTCATCTTTATTTATGTTCCTTAGGATGACTTATAGGATGAAACGTCCTTTAGAGTTGGGTAATGGCATGACTCCTAATACCTTCGTCGTTTGTAAGAAATCGGGGGGTATCTATAAGAAAGTGGCCCACTCTTGGATTTGTTTGTCTCTAAAGGCCTTCACCTATTTCTCGGTCTATTATGACTGGGGAGACTCGGTCCCACCCCGGTTGTGGGATCCAAGAAAAGGTTGGTTACGAACGGTGACATGTTGGTGTTGGGTGATACACGCAGTTTAAGAAATTTTGTTATGGGAGTTCTGTGCAGGTTTCCCCGAGAGAGAGACCAGGCGTTGAACGCCGTTGAACTGGTGAGGAGGGCTAGAGTAGATCCTCTTGGTGTGGTGCCAACTAACTGGGAGAAAGTTGATTTAATGGACCCTAATGAGATGAACCCGGCCCCTGATGTGCCCGCAGATGATTTAAACAACCCATTAGATGTGGAGACTTTTAACACTATTTACCCCAGCGTCCAAACCGATCGAGGCCCAGCCTGTACCAATAGTGAACTTAGAATGTAGTAATGATGAGCCCACAAGTATGGAGGTGGATGAAGTTGAAGCGGAGCCATTAGGGGGATCATCTACCGGTCTATTTGGCTCTGATAGCTCGGAGACCGAGGAGGATGACCATGAGATTGCAGACCGCATGGCGGCGGGCACGGTGCAGCAGGCAACTGAGATAATTGATGCCTTTGATGAGGGACCCGAGGAGGATGCTGATGCTGCCCGTGGCAAGAGTCAGGCTGGGGCCTCCACTTCTGGGCGCAGCCAGAAGAAGAAGAAGAGCGCGCCTTGCCCGGACTGGGAGACGGAGCTGTACACCACCTATGGTGTTGATCCCAATTGCTTCCGTGTCCACGAGCTTCAAGAAGTGGCGGTGAAGGGGAAACTGAGGCCAGAGACGGTGGCCGATGTCCGCGGGGACAATAAATCTTGCATTTTTTACGGGGTCCAGTTTGAGAACGGACTGAGACTTCCCCTTGATCCCTTTATTTCCAAATTCCTTGATTTTAACTGATGCCTTCCTATGCACCTGACCCCAAATACTATTTGAGCCCTTGTCTCCTTTATAGTGGTGTGCAGGGTTTTAGGCTTTGAACCTACCCTTTCTGGGCTATACGCCTTCTACTCCAACCAAATTACCAACATCAATCTCAGTCTAAAAACCAAGAATAACTCTGCCGACACCTTTTTTGACCCCACCAATAAATTTGACCAATGAAACCAGAAGAATATTCTGGTCATTGAGAATAGGTTTGGGTGGAATTTTTCAAGGCCGAAGGGGGCCGTTCCAGTTAGGGTTTCTGCTAGCTCATACTCCAGCCTGTCTGAATCTGAGGCCTTACAAATTGCGATTGGTGTCCATCTAGCACAGTTCGTGACCGAGAAGGTGCAGCCAGTTTTTGACGTGGGCGCGATCATTAATGGATGTGAGTTTACCCTTCCAAAAGATATGTTTTCTAGCTTATTTAATGCTCAAAACCTTGGAAATTTAATGTGTTTTGTTAGTGTTTTGAAAGTACAGGGGTTGAAGTGCAAATAATCGGAAAATGGAGGATTTAAGCTTGTTTTGGAAGTTTAGGGACCAAACTGCAATTATGGAAAATTGGGGAGGAAAATGATATTATAAAGTTCAGGGGCCAAAGTGCAAATCTGGAAAGTATAAGGACCAAAGTGCAAAAGAGGAAAGTCCAGTGACCAAAGTGCAAAAAAATCGAATCCAAGGCATCAATCAGCACGAGTGGAAAAAATGGCATGACTCGTGCCACGAGTCATCACCCATGGCCGGCCAAGGCTTTGTGATGGAAAATCTGTGACGGATTTGGTCCGTCACAGAATTAAGTCTTTTCAACAGAATCAGCTACATATTTGTGACGAATTTCAGCAGAATTCTAATTTGACTTGGATTTTAGCAGATTTAGACTGTAAATTAGGAATTCTACCTCCCTCCTCCTATATAAAGGACCCTAGACTAGTTTTTTTTATCATCTATCTTTCTTTTCTTCTCCCTTAACATATATTACATAGTTTAGATTTTGTTTACAAGGATTGAAGATTCAAATTCAAGGTTTTATTTATTTATTTTAATGGCCCTTCGAGGCTAATTTATTTAATTCGTGGATTGAGGTAATTAACAATTTGATCTTTATGCTAGGGTTTTAATTCTTCCTATCTCTCTCTCGTTTTTGTTTTCTCAACATTCTTCAAGATCATTCATAGGCTTCAATTGTATATTAAGATACTTTTGGCCTATGAATCTATTTGGGTATAAATCGTTTCAGCAACTCGGATGATTTATACATTGACCATTGTTGAGAAGAATAGATTTAATTGAGGACGTAACTGAAATCAATGAATCTAGGTTCTTATGTTCTTAATTGAATCTCTTGAATGTTTATATTGACGTAACTGAATATATAAACAAGATAGAGATATTATAGTTTTAATATTCTTATCGACGTAACTGAAGATATTAACATCTTAACTCTATATTTTTGTGAACGAACCCAAGAATGAGATTGAATCATTTTTACATGAAATAAAAAGCATAAAGTGATAATTGTTATGATCCTCAATCCATGAATCCCTTGTCTCTTGATTTCTTTAATTGTTTTATTTTGCTTTCTTAGGATTAATAATTCAAACCAATCAAACCCCTTCTTTTGGTTACTTTTCTACACTAATAAAATACACTTGTTCCACTTTAGTTCCTGTGGATTCGACCCTTGCTTTGTGCATATTACTACATTGATAAACTAGTGCACTTGCTAGGTATTTATAATAAGAGGAAGATTTTCCTCCATCAAGTTTTTGGCGCCGTTGCCGGGGGCTTGTGTTGCGAACAAGTTAATTTTGTTAGTGTATTGTAATTATTTTCTTTTATTAGTTTCTTTTTAGTGTAAATAATTTTCTTGTATTATTCTCTTTTTCTTTCTTTTTCTAGTTGTTTAAAAATTAAAGGTCATACATGAATATAATTATAATGAGAAGTTGGCTGGACAAGTTAAACAATTAATTGCTATTTTCAATGCAAAAAGTGTTTTGCCTAGTGCCAATATAATACAAGATGCATGTTCCTGTTGTGGATTATACTTTCATGCTACTAATGATTGTCCGTCTATGACATGTTTTCAAGAGTATTCTCCACAGGTACAAGAAATGAGTTCGTTCCAGCCATGGCAACCACAATATGATTATTCCCCTAATTGTTGTATACAAGGGAGTAGAAACCACTCATGCCGGGCATGGAACAATTATGAGCCACACTATAATGATCCACCGCAACCTAAAAAGCTATCATGGGAAGAGGCTCTGACAAGATTGAAGGAGGAAAATCGTCAATTGAAGGAGGAAAATTGTCAACAACAAGTAGGTGCAGCCATAGGTAGGTTGGAAGTACAAGTTACTACACTGGTAGAGGCCTTGAGAGGTTGTGAGCGAGATACTAGTTCTATCAAAATTGAACATTATGAATGGGAGGACGCTTCCATTAATGATGAACTACCGATTCTCTCTCCGTCTCCGTCTCCCACTAGTGATAGTGTGGTTGTTGATGAAGATGTTAATTATAAAGAAGATGGGGTGGAAGAGAAACTAAAAGATGATGAGGGCGTTAATGTTGATGAAGTTGGGCCCGACCAAATTGAGCAACATCATAACTTGGCTGCAAATCAGGGTGAATTAATGCCTGATGGTGATCAATATAGAAGGCTTGTAGGTAGACTTATTTACCTGACAATCACTCGACCTGATATTGGCTATACAGTTCATATACTGAGTCAATTTATGTCTGCTCCTAGACTTCCCCACTACAAGGCTGCTTTGAAATTGGTTACATATCTCAAGGGTACCATTGGACAGGGTTTGTTCTATTCTTCTACTACTTCTCAGCAGCTTCAAGTGTTTTGTGATGCAGACTGGGGCAGTTGTCCTACTTCTAGGAAATCTCTCTCAGCTTACTGTGCTCTTTTGGGCTCTAGTCTTATTACTTGGAAAAGCAAAGAAGCAGAATACTATTTCTAGATCTTCTGCTGAGGCAGAGTTTAGGTCTATGGCTAATGCTTGCTGTGAGATTTTATGGCTTGTTGCTCTTTTTAAAGACTTTGGGATTACTAATCTCACCCCAGTCTCTCTTGCTTGTGATAACAAGGCAGCTCTGCATATAGCTGCCAGTCCAGTTTTCCATGAGAGAACTAAACATATTAATCTTGATTGTCATCTGGTTAGAGAACAACTCAAGAAGGGTGTTATTTCTACTACTCATGTGTCTTCTTCTGATCAACTTGCTGATTTGTTTACTAAGGCCCTGTCTTCTCTTCAATTGACTTATCTTTTGTCCAAACTGAAAGTGTGCAATTTGTTTCTCTCTTCCAGTTTGAGGGGGGATATTAAGGATATGCATCTACACACTGCTCAAACTACAAAGGCTGCAGAGTAATAGCAAAGAAGTCAAGGGGGTTTAGTGTTAATTTCTAAAGTTAGTTAGAAGTTGTTTTATCTTACTATAAAGCTAAGTCATTTGCTCATTGATGTAACAGAATTTAACAGAGTAATACATAATTTCTCTCTCTACATCTCTCTCTCTCTCTATATTTCTCTCTAAAGTTCATATACAAAAGGGTTAATTGCATTTTAGTTACCTGAGTTTATCGAGATGTTTCAATTGGTTATCGAATTTGCATTTGTAACAAGTTGGTTATTGAGTTTGTCATTTTGTTGCAATTGGGTATATTTTTGGATGGCCAGTTAGAAAACTAACGAACCATGGTTCATGTGCGTTTCACGTGACTAACTGAAGTGGTATTTTCGTCATTTCCATGGAGAGAGACTTGGCACGGGTCATTCACGTGCAATTTGGTCTGTCTTCTTCATTATAAACCTTAACTTCATCTTCCCTTTTATCCCCAATTTCAATTAAACCTAAATCTTCATCTTCCCTTCTTCCAATTTACTGTTTTTATCCACAAATTGAAATAAACCTAATGCTTAGTTCATCTTCCCTTCTCTCATTTACCGTTAAACCTAAATCTTAGTTCACTACAAACCAATTGCCCACATTCCGATTTCTATGATGAATTGTCGTTGTGGAATAACCGCGAGGGTACGAACTTCTTGGACGGATTTGAACCCAGGAAGGAGGTTTGCTATTTGTGCCAACAATGGTGTAAGTATAATAGTCAGTTTTATATTGTCAGTTTTTAATTACAAATTTCATTTTGTCTATTCATCAGTTAAGAATGACTTTTTTGAATTGCAGTCCCGGAGTGATTGTATATATTTTCATTGGGTTGACCCACCTATGTGCTTTTGATCTACTATCATCATACCAGGTTTATTGCACAAAAAGAATCATTTGGGGAGAATGGTTGAACGACAGAGGATGAAGATAATTGCTTTAGCTTGCTTTCTTGGTCTGTCATGGGTGTATTTTTGGATTAAAGGGTAGCAGTGGGTTATTGAATGGCTATTATTGGAGATGGTGTTTTGGAGTCTGAATATGTATGCCACAATGGTTATAACAGAGTAGTGAATGAAATGGGTGTTTTAGAGTTTAGATATAAATGTTAGTATAGGTTCAACAGAGTAATTGGAGTATTTGATTGTAACCTCTAAATTTTGCTATGAATTTAAGAAATTGTAAAAAAAAATTGTACTCTAATGGCTATATAAGTAAACCACCATTGGTCAATCAATTTTCATAAGCATTGATCCAATCTACCAAAAGTGAGTACCATAATCTCAAATGTGCATACATATGTCCAAACTACCAAAAGACATCTCAAACTACCAAAAAACATCTCAAATGATATCCATGCCACTTAAATTGTCATAATATGGCATCACCAACACACAAAAGAACAAAGTTAAGTTTTTTACAACCAAAAGACCCAAAGTTAAGTTTTTTACAACCAAAAGACTATATAAATGAAATTAGTCTTCTGTCAAATCTATGATGCTTGTGTCAATATTCTTAGGTGATATCCATTGATTCCATTGAATTCTTGCAGACCTTCTAACTTTGGCTGCAAGGGATGCCTGTCAATTCCCATCTTGTGCACCATACATGCATGAAACTTTAAACTTGTGACCCCCATCACTAGATGGAATACATTCACTAACCATGTTCTTCCATCTCTCTAGCTCCTTGAAAATTTTAGGACAAAGTTTTCCAGTCCATGAATTTCTAGCAACAGTCCTATTACTTTCCAACCTAACCATCAACATTCTCCTAATTGACTCTAGGCAACTCAGTATGGGCTTCTCTCTTGCTTCCAATATGTGGCTGTTAAAGCTCTCAAACAAGTTGTTCAATAATATATCACACTTCGCATTGGTGCTAAAAGATGACCTAGACCAATGGCAAGGTGGTTTATCATCAAACCAATGGAATGCATTGATGTCATGCTCTTCCATTTGTTCCATCCAATGTTTAAACCTGTTAAAAGTAGTGACCTTTGCTACATTCCACAATAAATTCTTATAAGTTACCCCTTTAAACCCAGCACTCCTCATATTGCTAAGCATATGCATGACACAGAACCTGTGCTCAGTACTTGGGAGAAGCTCTTTCACAGTTTCTATCAACCCTTTTTGTTTATCAGACATGATACAGAACCCAATATCATTAATCTCTAAATCATCCCTCAACTTCCTCATAAACCAAGTCCATGAATCTCTGCACTCACTCTCCACAATTGCATAAGCAACAGGGTACCAATTGTTGTTTGGATCAATCCCTGAGGCTGCTAGCAGTTGCCCTTTATATTATCCTTTCAAGAAACAGCCATCCACACTCAAAATTCTCCTGCAATATTGAAACCCCCTTTCATACCTGCTAGACACACATAAAATCTCTCAAATCTTGGAGTACCCAATTCAACACTACCATCAACCAACTTCATAGTCACAGTAGACCCAGGGTTTCTCCTTCTAAGTTCCTCAGCATAGTCCCATAACCTAGAATATTGTACTTGAGCAGACCCATTAATGATTTTCAGGGCCTTCTCCTTTGCTCTGTAAATTTGACTTCTACTCACATTCATTGAATAATTTTTGAATACCTTGTTCATGATACTCTGTGCACTCTTGTTAGGGTCTTCTTTCCATTCATCTAGAAACTCTTTTGCAAGCCAAGAAGATGTCATAAATTTGGTTTTGAAAATTTGACCACAGTTCAAATTTTGGTGATGGCATATCAATTCTTGGATCAAACACCTTGCCACTTGGTCTTTTATTTCCAGTATCACTATCACTGTTATATCCATCAATCCCCTCATCACTTTCATAATCTATATCATCCATTGACACATTTTTTCCAACTCCAACTGACCATTGAACATCTGTGTTTGCACTAATTTTTGATTTACCCTTGTGCTTAGCAACCTGTGACACCCCACAATACTCAACATCATAGTCAACATTGACTTCATATTGCAAGTCATCTTCTGCACTATCATAATGACTATCATTAAATGCTTCACCTTCAGATGAGTATTCATCACTGATATTATCCTCACACAAAACTTTTCTTTTGCCCTTATCCACTAGACTATAAGCCTCTCTATCCTCCCTTATCACTGATGCCTCTGCAATCTTTTCATCATAAATCTCAGCCTCTCTCTCCTCCCTTGCATATATAAACTTAGGTATATCTAAAACATCTTGGTCATTACTTACTACTCTATACCCATTATGTACATCCATCACATACACTTTCTAATGAAACACTATGCCTTCAACATTGTAATCACACCCCAATTCCTTAACCATATATTTAAGATCATTGATTTTAATCTTCTCAGCAACTACATAATCAAACCAACACACTCCATTGCCTGTGTAAACACCATTCTCAAATTGACCACCATATATCATTCTTATAGTGTAGTAATTACTGATTATGCCTACAACAAACAGTATATGGAACAATTGGTTATCATATATAAGCCTCATTAACACAACCAACTACCAAAGTACAACCAAAATCAATAAAGGTACAACATAGCATATATTACCCATTTCTTTAAAAAAAATTAAAAAAAAAAAGAATCATTTGGACCACACGGGACCACACTCACGCATACCAATTTCTTAAAAAAAATAAAAGTATACATTTTCAATTATTTTAAATACAACACAGGGACCCATTACTAAAAAGCGAAGAAATAAAGAACTTTTTCACATCTTTCCAACACTTTCACAGTATATACAGCCAAGAGTGAAGAATCTTCATCAATTTTCATACAATCAAGCTAAAAAAAATATAAATGGTTCACTTCCCATACGTGGGCGTGCCATCTTCTAAGTACTCATCCAATATTTTGAACCAGTTCATCTCTTCTTCAGTCGACATTGAAGCAAATCGTTGGAACCCTAATTTCGCTTGATTTCCCTCGTTTAATTTTGATTGTGTTTACTGTGTGAAGTTAAACACCCAAATGACGAATATATTATTTATGAAATGATTTATCAAATGACCAAAATGCCCTTGGAAATTGGTCATTTAATTGCGCCCCAACAACCAAATCATTCATTACAATTTACGTACGAAAATACCCCTTCAGTTAGTCACGTGAAACGCACATGAACCATGGTTCGTTAGTTTTCTAACTGGCCATCCAAAAATATACCCAATTGCAACAAAATGACAAACTCAATAACCAACTTGTTACAAATGCAAATTCGATAACCAATTGAAACATCTCGACAAACTCAGATAACTAAAATGCAATTAACTCTATAAACATGGAGATTCATGTTTCTATCATATGTGTATTGTGTACATACATTACCAAGTCTATTTTATTAGTATTTAGAAATGAGTCATTTATTCGGTAACTCAAACAGAAAAATGAAACGTCTGAATGAGACAGAGGGACTAGTTTAATAATAGTGCAGATGTCCCAAAATAAATATTCATAAAAAAATTCAAATTTGCTATTACTCAAAAGCAAATTTGAGTTTCTTTTTTGATATTCATTTTGAGATTGAGACTGAGTTTCTTTTTCGACATTTATTTTAATACAGAGGACATTCTGGCAGGAGGGAGTAGTACAACAAAGTTGGGTGACAGCAATAAATTCACTCAAAATAGGGTGCATTTGACCCCAAAATTGGGCGCCACCGAATGGTTCAGATCCAAGAAAAAAATCATTAAATAAACATGAAACAAAGATGGTGCCCACTGAATGGTTCAGAGATGAGATACATGTGTGGAAACACATGAGATGGAGTAAAATAAAAAGAGAGGGATTAAGAAAATGAAACACAAAATGATGGCTTATTAAGGAATTTTTTCTCAAATAATGTCTTTTTACTTTTTTAATTTCCGAAATGACTTACTGTTCAAAATTTGCCCAAAATGTCCCTATTTTTGAAACTCGCTACACCGTGTAGCGAGTTTGACTTGGGCTGGTCAAACTCGCTACACCGTGTAGCGAGTTTTGTGTAATTAAGATGAACAGTTTCGAAGTTAATTAGGGCATTTAATTAAGCTTAACTCGCTACACCGTGTAGCGAGTTTGACCAGCCCAAGTCAAACTCGCTACACCGTGTAGCGAGTTTACTTTTATAAAATGCCCATCTGAATTTTTCAGATTCATTTATCTTCCTCTCTTCCTCTCCTTCCTTGTTCATTCATTCTCTCTCTCTCTCTCTCTCTCGTATCCTCCTAGCAACCTCACTCAATCTTCTCAATCCAAATTCTATTAAACCCAAAAAATGGATCCTAATGAGCAGCGTTTTTTTTCCGCAGTGAAGGCTCCTCTTCATCGCGTGTTATTCCTGGTCCCGCCCGTGCCGTAGAGCCAGCCATGCGCCAGAGAAATCTCAACCGTGAAAACTTATCTTCAAAACAAACACCGATCGCAACCCAATAATATATACGAAGAGCGATTGAAGATCCGGTGAAGGATGAGGCTTTTCAAGACGGTCCTTGGCTCTCTGCAATGTAATTTCTCACTGAAGCCGGTACATATTATCCGTTGAGCTCTATCAGAAAGAAATGCCATACTATTAACAGGGTGGATCAGGTATAATATCAAGATTAATTATAGTTAAATGTGTGTAAATTTGATTGATTTTTTACATTTATATATGTTCTATTAGGTTGTTGCTGTTATCAAGTCCTGCACACGAAATGAGTTTGGTGATCTATGGGTGACTTTAAAGGTTAGGATATGAGCTTAGTATGCTTTCTATCATGGGTGAAATGTGTTTTGAATTACTAACTGGGATAAAATTATTAGGATCCTACGGATACCATAGAAGCTTCCATTCATCATAAAGTGACTGAGAGTGAATTTGGAAAAGATATATATGTCGGTTCTGTTCTGATACTTCAGAAGGTATGATATATTAATTAGTGAATTTGAAATCATCATTAATACTTTATCTAATTGTTTGTTTTGAAATATTTAGGTTGTTGTTTGGCACCCCATCCCATCATCATCAGCACATAATCTTAACATCACACTCCCTAATGTGTTCAAGGTACATATTTTCTTATTTTTGCTGAATTGTTGGAATCATATAGTAAATAATGTTAAACTCATTTGTTTTGCAGGTATTTCCTAAGGATAGTGAAGTAGTGAAGTTAAGTGACTTCTAAGTTCATTTGGTTTATATGAATTTCCTAAATGTTTTAATGAATTAATGTAAGATTTTCTATGTGGCCGGGATGTGGCCACTAACTTGATAATATTTATTTTTTGATGTTATTTTAGTTTTTTTAAATTATTTTGTACAGTTTGTGTTTGGTTTTGTTGCAATTATTCATGACATAATTTTTTTTAACACATATAAAAAAAAGTTTTAAACATAAACATAATTTATGAAGAAGAGTTGAATATATTAATACCTCCGTCCCACTTCAAGAATCCTATCTTTTTTCATGTTAGCACGAAGAAGGTATTTTGAGCAATAATTTGAAGTTAATTTAATTATCCAAATTAAAATTTAAAAGTTGTTATTGATACACCATTATATGTACTACAAGTAACAATTTTTAGATATTCATTATGATAACTAAATTAACCTATATTTATTGCTCAAAATACTTTCGTGAATTGAAAAAAAATTGAAATAAGAAATGTTGAATCGAAGGAAATTATTGGAGTGGACAAACTCTGACATAATTCAGCAACATGTCATCATTTATTTTAACACATGTAAAAAAAATATTTTAAACAAAAACATAATTCAGAAACATGTCATTATTTTTTTAACACATGTAAATTTTTTTTTGATGTTAGTACGAAGGTATTTTGAGCAATAATTTGAAGTTGATTTAATTATCCAAATTAAAATTTAAAAGTTGTTATTGATACACCATTATATGTACTACAAGTAACAATTTTTAGATATTCATTATGATAACTAAATTAACCTATATTTATTGCTCAAAATACCTTCGCGAACGAAAAAAAATGGAAATAAGAAATGTTTGAATCGAAGGAAGAAATTATTGGGGGGACAATATCTGGCTTAAACTCGCTACACCGTGTAGCGAGTTTCATTAAAGTTGAAATCGCTACACGGTGTGATTTCAACTTTAATGAAACTCGCTACACGTGGTGTACCGAGTTTAAGTCAGAGAATGCCACTTTTCAGCTACAAAGTTCAGTTTTCAGTCAGCATAAAAATAATCAAAACCCGTGAATGTCATTCATTCATTACCTTTCTCTCTTTCTCTCAGTTATCTTTCTCTCTTTCTCTCAGTCATCTTTCTCTCTTTCTCTCAGACAAACACTAATATCAAAACTCGTATCTCTCAAAATAAAAATAATCTAAATCTTCTTCACATCATTTTATTTCATCAGAATTGTTGAAGATCAAGAATCAAGGTAAATTAACATCATCTTAATTATTGTTTTCACTTGTGTTTAGATATAAATTTAAAAATTTAACTGTGTTTTAGTATATTGTAGATATAAATGTTAGAGTTTTGTTATGTAGGTTTTAACACTTTGATTTCGTAATTTAGGGTTAAAGATGAACGGGGGTCCAATCATTTTCATGTGTTATTGGGGAGGTGTTTATGAACAACCGTTTGATGGTCCTCATTTCAAAAAAAAGGCCAAAATATGCAATAAGGGGTAATTGCCGATGGAGATACAATGAGTTGATTGATGAGTTATATAAAAAGGCGAACTTAGATCGGTCTCAATTTGATTTGGAAGTTATTTACAGATGCCCTCATTATTTTGATAGTGAGATTGGTGAGTACTTTCCTTTTCGTATTGAAGATGATGCGTGTATGGATGTAATGTTCGATCAGTTTGCTAAATTTGGGGGGATTGGAAATTTGCAGCTGTATGTGATTGTAAAATTGATTGAAAATCGACCCAATTCAGAGTTTGAAACACGACACACAGAGACCATTTATGGGTATTCACCAACTGATAACCGTGATGCAGGGGTTGGTCTAAGTTCCCAAACTCTTGTATCAACCCAAACACCAAATTATGATGATGGGGCATTTGGGCATAATTATAATGTTAATGATGATCGGGCATTTGGGCATAATGATCATGTTAATGAGGTCAGTTCGGAAGAAGAGGAAGTACACACTGATGTAGATGCAACGCTAGAGGATGATGATGATGAATATGAGGAGGGTAGTAGTGATTCTGATGTCGATTTAGGAGTCGGTGATGATGGGCCGATTGATGATGATGTGGAAGAACCTCTTGATCATTATGAAGTGCCGGAAAATCGAAGATATGAGAGAACGGATTATCCCTTTTACAGTGATATTGGTACTTCGGCTCGACAAGATCAAGGCTTGATTGATTACGATCATGCACATAGTTTTCCAGTTTGGGATCCGAAAAAACAGGCGATTGCTAAAGGGATACGCTTTTCTGGAAAGAACGAGGCACAATTTGATATAAAAATGTTCCATATTCACACCAATCGCAGGTTCAGGGTAAGAAAGAGCACACCTCACACATGGGTAATTGAGTGTCTATTGAAAAATTATCCATGCAATTTTTATGTTCGTGTGAGTAGAAAGAAGTTTGGCTATTGGGAACTGACCAAGTATAAAGCTCCTCACTGCTGCTTATATTCTGGAGCAAGTCAAGATCACCCCAACCTAGATGCAAAGTTTATCGGTCGGGAAGTTGTTAGTCTTATTAAGGCTGATTCAGATGTGAAGGTTGGAGTCATTATTGCACACATCTCTAGTAGGTTCAACAAGGTAATTACGTACAAGAAGGCATGGTGTGGAAAGCAGAAGGGCATTGCAGATGTTTTTGGAGATAGGGAGGAATCTTATAAAAGGTTACCCCGCGTCCTAGCAGCCATTCAAAAATACAACCCGAGGACAATTGTTGAGTACTCTATACCTCCTCCTTCTGTCGGTGAGTTACACATGTTTGACAGGTATTCTGGACATTTAGGCCTTGCATTGAAGCTTTCTCATTGTCGGCCTGTCATTTCTGTGGATGGAACATTTATGCATGGTAGATATAAAGGGATAATACTGATTGCCATGGGTGTTGACACCCAGGACAGTATACTTCCGCTTGCATTTGCCGTTGTTGAAAAGGAGGACTGGCCGAACTGGCATTGGTTCTTATATCTGGTTTGCAAGCATATTCTCAAGAGTCGTGAAGTATGCTTGATATCTGACCGTCATCTGGGCTTTCTGAAGACTGTAGCTAAAGATACGTGGTGGCCAAACGTGCATCATCGATTTTGCTTGAGACATATGCGAGCAAATTTCTTGGATAAGCATAGAGGGGAAGGGTTGAAGTATCTAATTTGGAGAGCGGGTAGAGCAACTCAAGATAGAAAATTGAAATCTATCTTAGAGAGTATCCGTGGAATTAAGCCCGAGGCAATTGCATGGTTTCAGAATTTGGATGCCAAAAAATGGACATTGACTACCAACATGTCTGAGGTTTTCAATGGTGTGATGAAGGGAGCCCGTGGGATGCCAATCACAGTAATTGTTGAAACTGTCTTCTACCGTTGTGAGGAGTACTTTCAAGTAAGGCATGGATTTTCACTTAATGCCTTAGGAGGTAATCCTAATAACCCTAACATCAATCCCCTACACCAATTCAGCCAGAAAGTCAATTATCACTACTTGAAGAACACCGCGAAAGGGGAAACACATCAGGTCAGGAGGTTCAACAATCACGAAATGGGGGTATATCAAGTGACAACCGCACGTCAGGGTGATCACGGAGGAAATATACAGATTGTCTGACTTAATGAGCGTACCTGCACATGTGGTAAATGGGTTGCCTATCACATACCTTGTTCCCATCTTCTTGCATGTTGTTGTGCACAACATCTTGATGGTCGAGATTTAGTTTCTCGATTTTACACCATTGGAGAATACTACAAGATATGGAAGGGGACATTCGAACCAATCGAGCATGAGGACTATTGGGGTGTGGATGGTTTGGTGCCAAGTTTTTTCCCTAATCCCCTACTTCGACGTTCTGCGAAGTCCGGACGACCTAGATCAAGACGCTTCCGTAATTCTATGGACTTTCAAGCAAATAAACGAAAGACTCTGTGTTCATCATGCCATCAAGAAGGGCATAATCATCATAGATGCCCGAACATTAGGGAGTAGCAAAATGTTTTTCATGTAATTTATGTTTGGTTTGAATTGGATTCAGTTTCAGTTGCAGTTTCATTTTATGTAATTTTCATTAAACTTGAAAAGTTGATGTAATTTGGAGTGATTTCGTAATAAATTCATGTGTTTGGTGCATATTTATTCTTTTTATCCGTTGTAGTTTTAATTTTGATTTTTGATTGAATTTTAACCAATTTTTTAAAATTACTTTAAAAATTATAATTGATATTAATTATAGTGATATATCGATAATAATTGTATTTTCATTATACTAATTAAATTATTTAACAAAATTCACTAAAAAAGAAAAGAAAAATAGGTTAATGAAAAAATCCAAGGAAATTGAGTCAAGAAAGAAAACAAACAGTTAGTTTTCCAGTTAAGTTTTAAGTTTTAGTTTGTTAGGCTGGGCCAGGGAAGTTAGTGAACAAATCAAGGAAATTGGGCACAACATTAATCAGCAAGAGTGGGATGCCAAGTCACGACTTATGTGCAAGAGTCCATGTTTTAGTGAACTCGCTACACCGAGTAGCGATTTCACTAAAATCGCTACACGGTGTAGCGATTTAACCAATGCAAGCGGTCACATGATGTGGCCTCCTGAAATGTCGAACAAAAAAATAACAAAATGGGGGAATGGTGCGGTCATATGAGGTGACCTCTTGCAATGTCGAGGGCAGAAGCAAAAAAAAAAAGTTCAAGTGAACTAGCTACACCGTGTAGCGATTTCACTAGACTCGCTACACCGTGTAGCGATTTCACTAGACTCGCTACACCGTGTAGCGAGTTTAGTTAAATCGCTACACCGTGTAGCGAGTTCACATAAACAAAAGACCACAGCAGCTTCAGTCTTCAGCAATCCCACCTGCAAACAAACAACCAAACCAAAACCAAAATCTGCTGCAAAACTTTAAACAATCAAACCAAACAACCTGCTGTAAACAACCAAATCAAACATAAAACATCCAAATAACACTAAACTTGTACAATATCCAAATAAAAACTAAACATGTACAATATACCATAACAACCAAACCAAACCAAAACCAAACCAAATAACATATAAATCTACATAAATGTGTAGTACAAAGTTTCAGTTATTACAAATAAAAACATCAAAATAAAAACTAAACCAATACTACAAAGTTTCATTACATCCTAATAAAAAAATAGTGAACTCGCTACCTATTATCGTAGAAAGACGGGGTGAACCTACTCGTCAGATTCCGATGCTGAGACCCTCTTCTAATCCTCTCTTCCTCCTGTTGAGCAGGGCTAGTCTCAGTCGGATCGGAGAAGTGGCCGAGCCCTGCTTGCGATGTAGGAGTCCTAAAGCCACTTCCACTCGTATATAGTCCGAAGTCCATAGTGGATGATCCAGGGGAAGGGTCTGGCTGGGCACTCCGCCCACTCCCCTCCCATCCCCACTCCAACTCCCCCAGCCACCCCCACTCCCCCGACACCCCCACTCCCACTCCCCCCGACACCCCTACTCCCACTCCCCCAGCCACCCCCACTTCCACTCGGCCAACCACCCCCACTCCCCCAGCCACCCCCATCCCCCATTGTGACTGTGACTGTGACTGCTGCCATTCATATTGTCCATAATCCACCTGGGTCTGGATCTGCACTTGAGGCTCTTACTCGGGGTCGGGATCTGGCTCGTCGTGCAAGTCCATTTGGGGTGGTGGCTGTGGCTATCTACGACGTCTAACCCGACGTTGTCGAGGTTGTTGTACCCCCTATGCGCGATCTACGGGTGGGGGAGGTGCAGCAGAGTGAAGGCGTTGGAGCTCCCTAACTCCTGTGAACCCGTGTGTAATAGTTGCCCGCATTTCAGCTTGTTGGGGATGCTCATCCCTCTCATTGATGACATGCATGCGCTGAAGGGTCTGCACCTGTTTTTATATCAAAAATATATATAAGTACGAGAGACATAGTTAATAATTGATGTTTTGTTAAAAAAAAAAATACTAGAAATAATAACTTGAAAAATGTAAAAACTTACCATAAACTCTAAGGCAGGGGCAGCCGACTGGTATCCATCCTCCTCTATATGAGTGAGGTTCTGCACAAACCTACACGTTATGTCCCGATACCATATCATATATGGATCGGTGTAACGCATATCGTGGGTGCCGTAGACCCTGGAAACCAGTTATTGGTGTCGTTATTCCCAGAGTGCAATATGTTGCTGATGGCGGACGCTCCAATTCACGGTATTGTTTCTCCACCGATCACAATTGTGCAACTCCGGGCTAGTGTTGCACGGTGCTGGGACAAACTGCATCAAGCCAAACTGCCTCTTAAAGCGATCAGGCAGATGCCACTCGATCCTTTCAAAGCATACGAGTGGGACCTTTACCAACCATACGCCCTCACCCTGAGTGCAGTAGGGCGGAGCGTATCTCCCATCATAAGGCTACCACACAACCTGATCCTCGTGTAGCCGGGCCAGCTGATCCCGATAGCCTCACAGGCTATGTGCAGTAACCTCCATCAGATTCAGCGATGCCTGGGTCCAGCTGAAATTTCATAAACAGAATAATTATAAGAATTAGTTAAAAAAAATAACGATGAGAAAATAACGTATGATATATGTATAGCTGCATCCGAGGGGCATGAGCACGAAGTCCGAATCTCTGAATCGACTACGGATCTGCGGTCTCACACATCTCAACCGCTCCCAAGCCCAAATCTATATCAAATAAATGTATATCAAATACTATAAATAATGCCGCTAATTTGAAATCAAACTTAAAAACAACAACATAATGAACATTAAAATTAGATAAACATACCTGTAGAACGTTGAGAAATCCTCCGCACTGTCTCGTTCGAGGGTCAGTCGCACTACACAACTCTCGATATAGGAAAGCGAGCGCAGCACTGTACTGGCTGACCCTAGAAACATCTCGAAGCAGAGGGAGATAACATTACTTAACCTTTTTGTTCGTACGATCAGGCATGACCGTAGAACCCAAGGCAAGCATGATATATGCCCGTACGTAGTGATCCACAATCTCTGGAGCAGTATCCTCGGCGAGGTCATGGAAGTGGAGGAAACGGGTCGTAATCCACCTGAGCTTCAGACTACTCCCATCCATATCTCCAGGATCAGGGACAGCCTCAAAAAACTCCTGACGGGCGTACCCGCCCGGTCAAAACCGTCTTTGGGAACCCGGCATCGAATAACATCCCCATCAATCGGCAACCCGCAAATCATGCCAATATCCTCTAGGGTGATCGTCATTTCACCCACCGGGAGGTGGAATGTATGGGTCTCCGGACGCCATCTCTCGATCAAAGCCTCCAGCAACGCACAATTATACTGTACTCTCCCTATATAGTGAACTCCACTAAACCCGCACTCCGCCAGTCTGGACAGTATCGTAGGAGCTAATACGGCCGTCAAGGTGGCACCATGACGAAATTGGAGGGGACTAGCAACCTCCGCCCCGACCCAAATAAACCGAGCTCTATAGTCCTCATGTCGGGTCAGAACAGAGGCATCGATAGGCCCGGGATCAATGAAGGCATCCATCTATTTATTTCAATATCAAGGTTGGTTATTGTTCTACGAGGCAAGGAAATAAATAAGAGAATACAAAAGTGTAATTACTAGTACGTGACATTGTAATCCAAAGTTATCCCACACTTCCAAGAAGTGCCTGTGGGGAAGGTCTTGGTTTCCAGCCTATATACTAAGTAATACTTCAAGAGTAATCCTCATGCGGTTTTGAAAAATAGCATGCAGTTTTTTTTTTTTTAAAGTTTGAACAATAAATCATATTTTTAGGGTTTGGGGTAGATCTATTTGATTTAGGATTTAGGGTTTGGGGTATAAGTATATGAGATTTGGGATGTTGTTATAGGTATATTAATTCCTATCCTATTTTTCTATATCACTAATAATTCCTATCCTATTATTTATACTTACAACAACATCTTAGTCCTATTTTTCTATCTCACTAATAATTTCTATCCTATTATTTTTACTTACAACATCTTAATAATATATACTTCTTAATTTTTATTTATCTTTTTTTTTCAATTTCAAAATGGGACTGAGGGCTACAAATTTTACAAATGTACAAATTTGTAAAAATTTTACCTTCTTACAATCCAATATTTCAATCCTATTATTTATACTTACAACATCTTAATAATATATACTTCTTAATTTTTTTTTCAATTTTTATTTACCTTCTTACAATCCAATATTTCAAATGTACAAATTTTACAACTGTACAAGTTAATATTTCAACAACAAATCAACCAAAAAAATGGGAATAATAATATTTTCAATCTTAATAACTGATGTCATCAAAAAAAAAAAAAAATCCTAAATTGCAAGTAAACTAATAAATATTAATTATTATCTCAAAATTTCGGATTGGAACACAAATTAGTCACATATTTGAGACTAATTTGTGTAAATTTTTACAATGTCATCAAAAAAATAAAAAAAAAATCCTAAATTGTAAATAAATAAATAATAAAATCAAAGCTAAAATTCAACAATACAGAAATTTAAACTTACAAGAAAAAGGTTGAATTAACTTGGCAAAATCCTTCAAGGTTCTTCTTCTTCTTCCTTGCTTTTCTTCTTCCTTCCTTCTTTTGGCCGGCGGCTGCTGTGGGTGGGTAAAGAACTTAGGTTTTTTTATTTTGTTTTGATGAAGACTGTAAACGTTTTGGATTTTAAATAACTCGCTACACCGTGTAGCGAGTTTTGTCAAACTCGCTACATGGTGTAGCGAGTTAAGCTTTATTAAATGCTCTAATTAACTTCGAAACTGTTCATCTTAATTACACAAAACTCGCTACACGGTGTAGCGAGTTTGACCAGCCCAAATCAAACATGCTACACGGTGTACGAGTTTCAAAAAAAGAGACATTGTGGGCAAAACTTTGAACAATAAGTCATTTCGAGAATTAAAAAAGTAAAAATGTATTATTTGAGAAAAAATTCGCTTATTAAGCTTTCATTGTTTGAAAGCTAAATTGTTAAACATAACTTTTTCTTGTTGCCGTAATCAAAATGATAATTAAAAAAAAATAAAAAAATCTGTGATTGAGGTGGTGTTTGATTTTTTTAATTGTTAATTGATGAAATCTGATTTTATTTAAATTTGGCTGAACTGATAATAAATAGTGTTTGATAACTGATTTCTGAAGTAATAAATCTATTTGAATATTCATCTGAATTCATGTCTGAAATTAGGGTTACAGCATTTAATATATTAGAGAGATGAGATGAATGGTTTTTGTTTTATACTATTTGGGTTGGTATTTTTGGATTTACGAGTTTGTGAAATAGATTCATACGAAAAAAATCAATTAAAAGGCAAATAGTTGATAATTTTACATCTGAAAAATAGGTAAAAAATTAGAGACATTCATATGTGAATAGAGAAAAAAATCATATAGTCTGAATTATTTTATTTCTGATTCACCCCATTAAGAGGCTTAAAATATACCAGTTCTTCTGATCTACTACATACTAATTTTTTTTTTTTGATATCCAGGTTCCCAGCTTCGCCGGACTAATCCTGGACCACCAAGTACCGGCCCCTCAGTATGCTGGCGGAGGTAAATCGCGGGATGTGCCCTATGCAACCAGGGTGGCAGTACCCCTTATACTCCAGAGCCCCAAGGGAGCCCTCCTACAAGGCATTTACATCACTCTTACATCACGATTGGCCGCTCCATTTGCTCTGCCGAGGCAATTGCATCACTCTTACAACACCACCGGCTCCCACGCTCGCCAAGATTCGAACTCCCCACACTGAGGATACAAGCCCAGCAATCCTGCTTCCTTAACTGCACGGATGTGCCCCGGGGGCTCCAAAGAACCCTGAAACCCAAGGTAGGAATTAAACCACAGAAATTCCCTTTGAGGGAAATCGAACCGGTGACCTCCCCTTCGAAAAGTCACCAACATACCACTGGGCCAAGACCACTTTGGTCTGACCTACTACATACTAGAAGATTAGTAAAGGAATTACAGAGTCTCCGGGTAACAAAAAAAAAAATAACCGTAATTCATAATAACAGGGATATGGTTAAATACAGGGAACAAAAAATACAGGGAACCAACAAAATTACCAAAATACCCATATAAATCAAAAATTCCGGCCAAATGGCCTGAATTCGAACCAAATTCAGCAAAAAATCAAAACCAAATGATATATGTAAAAATCGAATTTCAACTTCGTTAACCGTTGGATCGTCGTGAAACTTCTGGGCTTTGGTCACATCCCCTAGGCGTACATGATGACCATTGGGATCTTCCAAATAATTGCCGGAGAGGGAGAAATGGCCGGCGGCGAAAACTGGCGAAAATCTCCAAAAAATCGCTATATTAAAAATCAAATTCCCGCTTCATTAACCGTTGGATCGTCGTCAAATTTTTGGGGTATGTTCGCATCACTCAGGCGCTCATATTAACCGTTGGGATCAGCAAAATAATCAGCGGTGCCGGAGATATGGCCGACGGCGCAAATCCGGCTTCGCTATATTAAAAATCAAATTCCCGCTTCATTAACCGTTGGATCGTCGTCAAATTTTTGGGGTATATTCGCATCACCCAGGCGCTCATATTGACCGTTGGGATCAGCAAAATAATCAGCGGTGCCGGAGATATGGCCGACGGCGCAAATTCGGCGAGATATCTCGTTTCACAACATCTCGTGTAGGACAAGGACAGGGTTGAAATTTTTCGTTCCCTGTATTTTTCGTTTCCTGTATTTAGTATTTACCTAATAACAGAGAGTGAAATTCAACCTAATAAGACAGCAAATTCTGACCTACTACACAATATTTGAATTAATTAGCTACATTTATTCTTGCGTCATTATGTTGATTGCCGCCGCTAATGTGCATATTATAGTCACTTTAAGTAAATGACACTAGAAATTGAATCTATAGTATCAATTTGCTATCGAATGACATCAAATCAAATGGATACAATTAAATGTCACTATAAGTAAAATGTATTATAGAAATTTTTAATGTCATTTGTTTGTATAATCCCACTAATCAGATGCCACTAAATCCTATATTTTTCTTATATTGTACGAGAAAAGTAACTATTTCATCCCTAATTTATAGTCACTTTTTCGTTTTAGTTCGAATTGTATATTTTATTTCGTTTTCCCCCTTAACCTCGTAATTTTTGGTTGTTGTCGTCCTTACATCAGTATTCGGTCCATTTTCCCGTTAAAAACGCATATGTGCATGCTGATTCATCAAAATGCTGTGTTGACTATAAAATTTGATGAAAGTTGCTGAAGTGTACTCCCTCCGTCCCACCTTAGTGTAGACTTCTTGCCTTTTCGTCCGTCCCACCTTAGTGTAGACTACCAAAATTAGAAAATTTTTTATTATTTTTTATTTGCCCTACCCCACCCACTCATTCTCTCTCTTCATTTTTCACCATACAATTTATTCAACCAACCTACTATTAACTTCACTCATTCTCTCTCTTCATTTCCTATCACACATTTTCATTATCTTAATAGTATTCCTTAGTTATTGTGCCCAAACATTTAGTCTACACTAAGATGGGACGGAGGAAGTATATATTAAGGGGTGAAAGTATACAATGTTAAACTATTTACCCTTTAAGTAATTTTTAATCTTTTTTATAAATATTTTTAGTAAAATGCTATTTCCATTTAATAAAATTTTTATTCATCATTTTAATTCAATTTTGTTCAGTTTTAAAAGTTTTTTTCTTTTGAAAGAAGTTTAAAAAAGTATTTTGAATTTTAAATTGTTGCTATTTAAAATTATTATCATCAAAAAAAATCTCAAATGATTTTTTTCCAGTTTTCTTTCATTAATTATATAATGATTTTATTAAAATTTCTCCATTTATTTTTTATTAGCTTAGTGTGTCACTTTTTTCAATTTGTTTTTTTTTTTTTGCTAAGTGAGTTACATCACCAACAGTAATGTCGTCACTACCATACAACTACTATAAATGCCACCATCCGCTGCCATCATCTCACTAAATACACCACCGCAACATCAAAAGATGCAAACACAAACAGATTAACATTAATTTCATAAGTGTTCACAAATTTACACAACATATTCCAAAAAAAATATAAAAAAAATCATTCTCAACAATATACACAAACAACAAACGCTCAATAGTGACCGGATCTGGAAGAGGGTAGGAAGGATCTTGGGTAGGGTAAGAGCCGAGTAGGGTGAGGTGAGTGGGGGCAGCAGTGGCGAAAGAAAAATAATAAATTTAAGAGGGAGAAGAGAAGGGCTACGTCCCAGAATCTGGTTGTCCTTCCCAATGTCCATCTGACCTCGATAATCGCATGCATCTACGCTCATCTCTCTCATCCCTCCGACGAACATCACCCATGTGTAGATCAACATCCGACATTTCTTTCTTCTTCTTCAATTCACTATGTTTGCAGATCTGGCTTGGCTACAGACATGGAAAGACAAACGCCATAGGGTTAACGCTCGAATTTGGAGAAAATTACCTCCTAATCCCTGGATAAAATCGAATCTACCTCCTAGAACAACATATTTTCTATTTTACGTTCTAGTCTCACGAAATATTTTATCTACACATATAGTCCCTCGCCATTTTAAATGAGATAACTATACCCCTCACCCTTACCCTCTCACAAACACAACACACACATACACACTCTCACTCAGTTTCTCTCTCTCTTCAATCTCTCTCCGGTCACCCCTTCCCACTTTCGGTGAACTCCCCACTCCGCACCAAATCCGAAACCGACGTCGGTGGTCGTATCCGCGTCCGTATAAGACGTTCCATATCCTCCGCCAATGACTTTGCATTGTCCTCATCCATTGGCTTCACCTTCAAATTTCTCTGATGCCGATATTTTCCCAATTAACACGCCGGTAAACAGTGACGTAGCGTCGGATACAGGTCTGCCAGTCCTCGACTGTCGGGTATGTGTCGTCATATGTTTATCCGTTGCAGCCAATGACGGGAGGGAGGTATTCAGGCAAAGTTCGTCGGCGTTTGGAGGGATGAAGGTTGCGTGGGAGTCGCCAAGGATGTGTCAAGTTGCGGAAGGAGGGGAGGGACAAGGACACATATAGACATGCCCACGGTTCATGTTTGAACAGGATGAACAGGCGGTTTTGAACCATTGAAAATCGTGAACCGGATGAACCGTTAAACCGGGTGAACCGTGAACCGGCGGTTTACGGTTTATATGCGGTTTAGGCTTCGAAACCGACGGTTTGGACCGGCGGTTCATACGGTTCATACCCGCGGTTCATATTGTCTTAATTCGAAAATCTATAAAATTTCTTTAGTATCTTTGTATTTTATAGTTTAGAAATTTAGATATTTTTTAATTTTAATTGTGTAATTTAATTTTTGAGGTAAAGCTCCTAAATGTCCCTCCTTAATTATAAAAGGGTAAGATTGGTTGTCCCCCTCTATGTAAATTTGCTTAATATTAATAAAATTATAAGGATACCGTCCATTTTTTTTTTAAAAAAAATATATTTTTGTCTCATTTCACCCATTAATTCCTATAAAAATATGAAATTTAAAATTTTCTTAATACTTATGCAAAGTAAAATAATTTATAATGTATCAAAAAATTGAAAAAAAAAAAACAAACTTTGAAAAAGAAATTGTCTAAAAACTGCTCAAAATATTTTTTTTTTTTTTAAAAGATGAACTAGATGAACCGGTGAACCGTACCGTGAACCGTTGAACCGTACCATGAACCGTGAGTTAACGTTTCATAAACGGTTTTGATTTTTGACGAACCGTGAACCGACGGTTCATGAACCGTGAACCGTTATGAATCGTGAACCGGGCATGTCTAGACACAGAGATGTTGTCGAAGGAAAGCACTTTTCAGTCAATTTTGGCTGTGACAGATAGTGATACTATATTTTCTTGTCATTTTCTCAAATTAAATGAATTTTCCTGTTTGGGATCATTGTTATCGAATTTTTTACTACATTTGTCTTTTAAAAAAATAAAATTTAAAGATTAGTGTAAGTGATATGATGTGGAAATGGATTATGAGATCATGTCTAGAAGTTTATGTACTCCCTATGGTACAAAATAACTTCTTTTTTTATACTACATCCGTCTCATTAACAATTGAGAACTTATTGATAAGTTAAGTTATCAGTTGTTTGGTCGCCGGAGTTGAATTATGTTTTTAGTAGTTTAGTTGACAACTGAGAACTTACTGATAAGTTCTCAGTTGTTTGGTCGTCGGAGTTGGTGATCGCCGGAGTTGATCGAGTTCTTAATAATTTAGTTGACAACTGAGAACTTACTGATAAGTTCTCAGTTGTTTAGTCACCGAATTTGATGGTCGCCAGAGTTGATCGTGTTCTTTGCAGTTTAGTTGACAACTGAGAACTTACTGATAAGTTAAGTTCTCAGTTGTTTGGTCGCCGAATTTGGTGGTTGCCGGAGTTGATCGTGTTCTTTTTAGTTTAGTTGACAACTGAGAACTTACTGATAAGTTAAGTTCTCAGTTGTTTGGTTGCCGGAGTTGATCGTGTTCTTATTAGTTTAGTTGATATCTGAGAACTTACTGATAACAGTTGTTTAGTCACCGGGGAGGTCGATGGAGTAAAAAAAAAAGCCGCCGGAGTTGCTGACTGGAGAAGATGGGGAAGGTTGACCTAAGGTGATTGGTGGTTGGAGAGAAAGTAAACATAAAGAGGGTGGACTTAGTAAAATGATGGAAAGATGGATTTAGTAAAATGAGAAGGAGAGTGTACTCATTAAGCTAATGACTATATGGTTAGATGAAATATTCTTTGTATTAGAATATAAAATTGGTAAGTTTGAAGGATTATATGGTAAATCCCCCTCGAATTTGAGGGTCAAATTCAGATGTTGAGGGAAGGAGGTGACCGACGGGGAGAGGAAGAAGGGAGAGGGGGAAGAGGGATAGAATGGGCCACCTGGATCGGTGGTGGTTGGGGGTCGGCGTTGGGAAGAAAGGGGTAGGGGTGGCGGCAATAACTTGGAAATGTGATGGAAGAGTAAACCCGAGGGTTTTTATTTCAATCATATATGAAGAGTTAGGGTTAGGTGGGGTTAAATTATAAATAATTTCAGTATCTTCAGACCTTTATATTTATAATAACGATCTTGAGGGTCAATAATTTGGTAATAGTTTGGTAGTATACACTTTCACCCATTAGAACTTACACCTCAGCCACTTTCATTTATTTTAATAGCCAACTCAGCACTTTAGTGATAGTGATGTCAACGTGCCAACATAGGCATTTTTAACGGAAAATTGACAGAGGACTGACGGAAGGACGACAACAACCAAAAAATACAAGGTTAAGGGGGGAAACGGAAAAAAATACATATCAAATTAAAATAAAAAAGTGACTATAGCTCAGTGACGAAATAGGTACTTATCTCTTTCTTGTAGTGATCCTTAATAAATACAGTAAAGAACACAACTTTAATTATTTGTACATGAATAATGGTAACGAAAATTGTTTTTTAATTTAGAGAGCAATATTTATTTTATAATATACCAAAAAGGAAAGTGCTCCTAAAATCAAAATGATCGTCTTTTTGGTAAGAAAAATTTTGTCCCTAAATGTTAACGAAATTTTTGCAAATCGGGTTTGATGCCATCTAACTTGTGAACAACTTAGGGGATCGAACAAAGGAAAAATCGATAATTTATTTGACAGACCGAAGGGAGCGATCGCGCCATGAAAAGGGTGCGATCGCGCGAAGTTTCTGGAAATTTGGTGCGATCGCGCGCCAGAAGGGAGCGATCGCGCACCTGTCCGATTTGGGCCTGATCAGCGGCATATTTTGTTCAGGATTAGAAAACCCTACAGGGTTAGAAATAGGCAGTATAAATAAACCGTATTCCCTAGCAGTTTTCATGGTTGTAATTTCTAGTGTGATAGAGATCAATAATTCTAGGTGTTTCAAGGGTTTTCTTGTTTCTCTCTATTTCTCTAGATATAGGATTTGCACAGTTGTTAATTCTTGTGAGAATTTGTGAATTAGATTAGAGATTGTATTCGGTAATTGCCAGTTGATAGTAATATTCTTGCCCTCTGCCCGTGGACGTAGCCAAGTTGGTGAACCACGTATTTCGTTGTGTTGTGTGATTGATTTATTTTCTATCTTCTACATAGATCTGTTATAACAAACAGGTATCAGAGCCTGGTCAGGCTGATAAAGGTTTAGGGGTTTTCGCTACAGAAAAAGATGGGATCAGGAATCGAATCACCAGTTGACAAGTTCAATGTGAATAATAGTTTTTCTATTTCGCAGATCAAGATGAAGGCCTTGTTGAGAGACAAAGGTTTGTGGGCTCCGGTAGCTGCTGCAATCAGGAATCGTCAGGATTCAAAGGGCAAAGCGGTAGTAGGTTTCATAGGTGCTGTAGCGGCTGCAACAGCATAGGGTTCGGGGAAGGCAGTTGAGAAGGAAAAAGCAGATCTGATAGCGCTAGATGAGAGGACCCACTCTAAAATCATTAGGTGCCTTGATGATGATATTCTGGCAGATATTGCAGATACTGATTTCGGAGGTGATCTGTGGCTTGCGTTGGAAGATATGTATCTGACACGATCATTGACCAATAAGTTGTATCTGAAGCAGAAGCTGTATTCTCTCCGAATGATGGAAGATACACTCATTAGGAATCATATAGATCAGTTTACATCTTTATTACTTGAGTTGCGTAATATTGATGTTAAGGTTGAAGATGAGGATGTTGTTGTTATGTTGTGTGTTTCCTTACCACTGTCATATGAGAGATTTGTGAATTTTTGCATTAATGGTAAGGATACGGTTACTTTGGAAGAGGTTAAGAATAATCTCAAGACCAGAGATATGCGACAAGGCAGTCGGTTTATCTACAGGGTTGGTTGCAGATGGCAATAGGGGCCAAGGAAGGAGAAATAAGGGTTCTTCTAAAAGAGATCCAAGACCTAGAGATGTCTGTACTTACTGCAAGGAAAAGGGGCATTGAAGACAGGAATGTCCCAGGTTGAATAAGAGCAAGCAAGTGTTTGGCATTTAGAGATGTCTTTACTTGTTGAACGGGTCTGATCAACTGTTACAGCAAGTGTTTTGGTGTTTGGCGTAACACATTTGGGTGTCTAGAAAAATACAGTTTTGATTGTCCGGATGACAAGTTTGGTGTTTGGCATAACACATCTAAGGCAGAAGGGAGTTCTGATTTTGTGATCGGGAGGTTAGATGTAAAGGTGGAGATTTGTTAGGTTTGATGTCATCTAACTTGGGAACATCTTAGGGGATCGAACAAAGGGCAAATCATTAATATCTGTGACAGACGGAAGGGAGCGACCGCGCCATGAAGAGGGCGCGATCGCACGGAGTTTCTGGAAATTTAGTGCGATCGCGCGCCGGAAGGGAGCGATCGCGCACCTGTCCGGTTTGGGCCTAATCAACGATAGATTTTGTGCAGGATTAGAAAACCCTGAAAGGTTAGGAATAGCCAAAAGGGAGCGATCGCGCACCTCTGCCCGTGAACGTAGCCAATTTGGTGAACCACGTATATCGTTGTGTTGTGTGATTGATTTATTTTACTTCTTCTACATAGAACTGTTATAACATTTCACTAACATTTTATATTTACAAAATTAAATGTTTAGAAAATATGTAGATAACAAAAATATCAATGCATTTTCTAACAGATTATTGCCTAAGACCAATTTAAAACAGTAAATATATGTCAGATAACCAAGGTCTAAATTGAGCCATAAATTGATAAAGTTTCAGAGTTGGGAAGAAATAATATAGAGATTAGATTCAGGGGTAGAAAGAGTCATTTCTCATTAAAGGGAATGACCTTATTTTCTCATTATAACAAAGTACCAGTCACACAGTGACATGAATGAGATAAAATAAAAACTAAGAAGAAAACATAGAGATAATAAGTAACACAACGCATGCAGTAGTCTCCATATATGCCCATAGATTTAGTCCTTTTGAGAGGGGTAGAAAGAGGTCATTTTATTCTCAACACTTGGGGAAAGGAACACCACAAGTGGAAGCAACTTTTTGGGCATTAGGGTTGGTGACAAAGCCTCTGAGATTAGGGTTTCTGATGTACTGACAAAGGCAAGGCTTTTGTTCATTGATTTTAGTGCAGCATTGTGGAGATGGTTGTGATCCGGTTGAGATAGCGGGGGCACAGGGGGCCAGCTCAATCGGATTGCATGTCACAGCTATTGTTATCTGTGATTCGGACAACACCAACAGTAGGACTGCACACAATGCTAGGTATAATACCTTCATTTTCGATTCACTCACACCACTCTACAAGTACTTTTTAGGAAAGAGAGAGAGAGAGATGCTTGGAATGAGTAAAATTTGGCTAGGAAGGGTCTTTATTTATAGATGGAGGAAATATAATTACATTGTTGTGGAATAAAACTTAGATTAAGATAGCATGGAAAGTTTGGCTTTATTTCCTGTCAATCATGACAAGTGGCAAGAAAGGATGCCACAACTTATGTTTTAGTTAGTTAGATATCAACTCAAGAAAACACGACGCTTGACTAAGTGTGGAAATTACTTCAGTTGTTTGGAAAATGAGAATTGACTTTCAGTTCTTGGAATGACCTAAAATTTAACTGGTAAAACCCAGAATACCCTGAAAGACCAACTAAAAAACCACAGAATTTAGATGGAATAAAAGTTGGGGGAAACGAGATTAGGTCCGGAGGCGTATAGAGGTATATGTCAATCAAGGTCAAATGTTTCAATTTAGGATCAATCAAAAGTTAACAACAATAGTCAGTTTAGAATTGTGCGGACTAATGTTTCAATTTAGGATCAAAAGTTAACAATGTTAGTTAGTAGAAATTATTGAATGAAATTGTAGAAAAACTTTTCAATTTAGAATTATGCATTTGACATTACGAAGTTTGTTTTATTAGTATTTAGAAATGAGTCATTTATTCGATAACTCGTAAAGAAAAATGCAACAGATGAATGAGACAGAGGGACTAGTTAAATATTAGTACAGATGTCCCTTCATTCTGGGACGAAGGACATACTTGGCACGAGGGAGTGGTACAAAGTTGGGTGAAAGAAAAAATTCACTCAAAATAGGGTGCATTTGACCCCAAAATTGGGCACCACCGAATGGTTCAGATCCAAGAAAAAAAACATTAAATAAACATGAAACAAAGATGGTGCCCAGTGAATGGTTCAGAGTACAGATACATGTGCGCAAACACATGAGATGGAGTAAAATAAAAAGAGAGGGATTAAGAAAATGAAACACAAAATGATGGCTTATTAAGCTTTCATTGTTTGAAAGCTAAATTGTTAAACATAACTTCTTTTTCTTGTTGCCGTAATCAAAATGATAATTAAAAAAAAAAAAAAGAGGACAAGCAGGTTCGAAGATACACATACAGATTATTGGCGCAGATAAAAATAACTTTTTCTCTATCTTCACAGAAGTTAGCTTAGCTTCCTTCTATCATCTGCAGATGAATGTAATTGGGTCAGAAGATTTAACTGGAATAGTTTATAGCAACAATTTTTAGTCAATAACTTGGAATTTATAAACAACAAACGGAACATTCAATAGGGAGTACTCCCTCCGTCCCAAAAATTTTCAGATTTGCTCTTGATCAATAGCAAATTTGGAAAAAAAAAAATTCATTCATTTCGGGATTGAGGTAGTATAACTTTGTTCTTTGACAGTTTCAGAAGCACAGTAGATTACTAGAAAATTAATAGCTCAGAAATGAAAAGATAGAGAGATCAAATAAGAAATTATACTCATGGCATCCCAGGAAAAAAAGATTGTTTTTTTTTTAAAAAAAAAACATTTTTGGCCTTACGAATATTGGCCAATTTTTAAAAATAAGTCGATAATTATAGAGTGATTACAAGGAAGTAAAAGCAAGTAATGCATCAACCATAACAAGTTTGATCGTCAGATGGGACAATCATTTTGGACGGAGGGAGTAATTAAGTTGGTCGATGTGGAAATTAAACAGAAGACCGATAGAAGGCCAATATAATATATTAAATCTAAACAGTAAACAAAAGACTAATCGTATTTGTCTCGCATTGGTTTTATTTCTTCTTATACACAAATGAACTAATCTGTAAACTGGCTTTGAATCCTTACTCAAGAGGGGGAAGGAAATTGCGGCACTAAGCCAACAGCGGCTTTGAATTTCACATCCATTGCATTTCTGAACAAAATTGATAGAACGAGTTGAGCGTACTCTACTTTCCTTCATCAATGATGATATCTGGATTTGGGACACAACAAAAAGGAGTTGCACCCTTTCAAGCAATTCTCATACTCCCTCGGTCCCGTAAAGATAGTCCTATTTGACTATTCAAACTTTTTAACGATATATTCTCATTTCCCTAATTGTCCTTGATGAATGCAATAGTTACGGAAATAGCAAAGTGTCCCTCATTTGCTCAGACATCCTTGCATTTAACTGCTATAATCCCCTCCCAAAAAAGTTCCTGATCTAACAACACACTTCACACAATCCTTGTGGAGTTTCAGTGAACTTTAAACTTTAAGTCCTTGCACTCACGGCACCACTCCTCCCTCCCTCTTTGATTCCTTTCTCTCGTCAAATAACTAGGTTTAGTATTCTAAAACGCTAGGTGTTTTCATATGTTTATAACAGGCTTAGTTTTGGAAGTTCATACACTTTAAGACCAGAATTATTGAAATGGGACTAACTTTTTGGGACAAACAAAAATGACAAATGGGACTTTCTTTCCAGGACGGAAAGATTATATTATAACAATCGAAAATCAAAGAGAGTGAAGATTATTAATCTATGTAAGCTCAGGCTGGTAGCACTACCCATTAGATTAATATGGGTTGGAGGCGCAAGTAAACCTACTAGGGAAAATAAGAAAATACTACCTCTGACCCAAAAAAATCTCAAATTTGCTCTTGATCAAGAGCCATTTTTTTAAAAAAAAAAATTGGACATTCATTTTGGGACGGAGGTAGTACTTTATATTTTAAACTGGTCTACTTGTTCACATGTGGAGATCATGAGTCAAATCTTCCACATACCAAATATATGGACTTCTCTGTTGGAGGTTACACATAATACACATTGAAAAAATGGGTAGAGTGAAGAAAATGTCAGAATTTCTCTGAGAAGGCCAGTCAAAATCGCAATTAAAAAAAGAAGTCATGGATTTATATCATAAAGAGTGGTGAATGTGAACCTACTTGAACTCAAACAAATGAAAAAAATCCTCAAATCCTGAATGCCAATAATCCCTCCACCCCAAATTGAGCATCACTTGTTTGATTAAAAAATTGACATAAAATCAGATCCCTTTTTATGAACTTACTACATTCACCTTCACTAACTACCATGTCCTAGAATGCACTTGAAATAATTTAGTGTGGACACTGTTGGGAAAATTAGTGGTACCCCGTTGCAATCTAGACAAAGAACAAAATACCCACAAGCACAATAATGGAAGAATCACACACACAAGAACACAAGAAATTGTTTACCCGGTTCATTCAACACATGAACTACGTCCGGGGGCAATTGTCAAGCCAATATTGTATTAGACACCTTCTAATATGTTGCTACTACATGTTCTAGGTCGTAACTATGCTTATATAGCAGTACAAGGAAACCCTAAATCAAATTAAGAAGAGATTGTATCAAAATAGGAAACAAAATCTGTTGCAGAAATTTCCTCCCCGAGACATGGGCGGTCGCCCAACAGCCCATGGGCGGTCGCCCAAGATGGATATCTTCCGAGCCAACCTTCTGACCAAGTGGGGGGTCGCCCACCACCACCTGGACGGTCGCCCAGTGCGACAGAAGCTCCAACGACGTTTTTCCTCCTTGATCACACCAACTCCTCCGACTTAGACTCCTTTTCCTCATAGTTTAGGACTCCAATCCCAACAATCTCCCACCGGAGACTAAACTAATAAGCATAGTAACACCCATCAACTCCCACCACGGAGTAATGACCTTCGAACACATTTCCCCCATATTGGCTTGACACTACCGAACCTCCCGCTCAAGTACTAAGGCGAGTTGAAACCAAGCGACGTTTCAACCTCTCCGTGTTAGATAGTTCTTGCCTCCCCAAATCAGCTTCTACCTTTATTTCTCCCCGCAAGTCCAACTTCGCCTTCTCCCTCCAGACCCACCTTCCTCGCAATGCTTCCCCTTGAAACTTGGACGTACCTTGTTTCTTGCATCGTCTTCTTTTGGTCTGAATACGCTCTCTGTTGTTAGGGCACTTGGACTTCCACACCGCGTTGATCAACTTTGTGTCCTTCTCCCCCCCCCCAACATATCGTTTCTCGATGTCTCTCCTTTCTACACCAATAGGCCGGTTCTTTAGCCTCTTGCTCCCACCGGAACGAATATCGACATTGTAGGTAGAGTACAACATCTTCTCCTTAACCCCATGAGCTATCACCTTAGCCCCTTTTGTGACTTCCCAAGACCCACCAATGAAGGTCACACCATACCCTTCACTGTCAAGTTGTCCCACAGAAATCACTCTTCTCCTCAAATTCGGAACATGCACCACATTGTGTAGTTGTAAAACAGCCCCGTTAGGTGTCTTCATCATCACATCCCCCTTACCTTTGATCTTCAATGGTTGACCATCACCAAGATAGATAAACCCAAAATCTCCAATTTTATACCGCTCCATTGATGCTGCATCCTCACTAGCATGACAAGAAGCTCCAGAATCCAATACCCAATCTTCACCCGACTGCTCCTCTCCTAGGATTAATACATCGCCCCCATCATCCACCACGTGTGCACCACCATCTTTACCCGGACAGTCATAACTGATATGACCCAATTCGCCACAATTGTAGCACTTGACCTTTTTTCCCTTTTTCGGTCCTCCCCTTCCCCTATTTCTCTCCACCCTAAGTGCAGCCCCATCTACGGAAGATTCTCCCCTTTTCTCTTTCCTTCTCAACTCCTCTTGAATGATGAGATCTCTAACCTCCGTATACACCAATGGTGTGTTCGACGTACTAATCGTTGTGACAGTTACCTCCCAACTATCAGGCAATGATTTTAGTAGAAAACATGCTAGCACTTCATCGGAGAAAGTAATATCAACACTTTTCAATTGGTCCACCATACCTTCAAACCGCCGATATGACTTCTGGCCGTTCGCCCTCTCGACATCTTCGCATTCGCAAACCTCTTTATCAAATGCACCTTATTGATATTAGACGGCTTCTCATACATGTCTGACAGCGTTTGTAGCAACTCCACCATTGTCTTGGCCTCCATAGCGTTCCGTGCAACGTCGTCGGTTAGAGCGCACCTCACCGCTCCTAACGCCTTCCGATCTAACGTCTCCCAATCCCCTTGTGACATGTCTTCGGGTTTCTCCTTTAAGGGTTTATGAAGATCCTTACAATAAAGGTAATCTTCAACCCTCGTCCTCCAGAACGTGAAATTCACACCGTTGAATTTCTCAATTGAGTTCTTCATCTGATTGCTTCACCAAGTCCCCAAGAACGTGATTCAAAATTAATCAACTAATGAAACTTTGAATCCTCCGAACCAAAGCTCTGATACCAGTTGTTGGGAAAATTAGTGGTACCCCGTTGCAATCTAGACAAAGAACAAAATACCCACAAGCACAATAATGGAAGAATCACACACACAAGAACACAAGAAATTGTTTACCCGGTTCATTCAACACATGAACTACATCCGGGGGCAATTGTCAAGCCAATATTGTATTAGACACCTTCTAATATGTTGCTACTACATGTTCTAGGTCGTAACTATGCTTATATAGCAGTACAAGGAAACCCTAAATCAAATTAAGAGATTGTATCAAAATAGGAAACAAAATCTGCTGCAGAAATTTCCTCCCCGAGACATGGGTGGTCGCCCAACAACCCATGGGCGGTCGCCCACCACCACCTGGGCGGTCGCCCAGTGCGACAGAAGCTCCAATGACGTTTTTCCTCCTTGATCTCACCAACTCCTCCGACTTAGACTCCTTTTCCTCATAGTTTAGGACTCCAATCCCAACAGACACATCTATGTATAGGTGCTAAAATGGCCAAAAAGTCAACTTCCTTAGTTTCGCAAAAAACCTACAGAAAAACCACTCTGTTTGGGAACAGAAATAGAAAAAAAGTACATTTGTTACATCAATTTATGAGGAGACCTAGTAGATGACATGGGAATCGGACTTAAGTTTATATTTGAGCCTGTAAGTGATTCCCCCCAAAAAAAAAAAAAAAAAAAAAGATCTTAAGCAACAGAATTTGAATCATGCCAACCTGAAACAGTCATTGGAATATTGCACGATACCCCGGAAGCTAGAAGGAACAAGTATCGATACTTTACTTTTGGAAGTGCCACAACAAAATTGACAATCTGTAATACAACATGAAAATTACAACTTACCACGCAACATTATCCCAATGAAGGAAAGCACCTTGGCCTCTAGCATTTGTGAACTTGTAAACGGGCCCCGAAACTTGGCAAACAAAAGATAAAAGAGTATTAACTTTCTAATTTAAAACAATAGAGCTGCAAAAGCATACCAGTGTTTCAACATGAAAGGAGAGTTTTCTCTCACAGAGTTAACAAATGCAAGACTTACCTTCATAGCCCTCAAAAACTGGATCTTCTGACAGCAAAAGTGGTGTGTCTAGGTCGATAAATCTGCATGAAATTCAATATATGACATTGATTACTACATGAGAAGATTTAAATTATTTAGTAGAAAATGGATTAATGGATGCTCAAACAAGAATAGTCAACAATTTAATCTTTATATGGAATTTATTTCAAAATGAAACAAAGAAAAGGGAGGGGGTTGAGCAAAGTAATTACAATTGTACTCCCTCCATCCCAAAATATATGTCACATTTGACCTGTCAACGTTTTAAGGAATGTTCATTACTTGCTTGAACATAAGTTCATTACTTGCTTGAGCATTGCATATATACTGATAAAATTGCACCAAGTATTTCCTTTTTTAGAAACACGACATTTATTTTGAACGAACCAAAATGGATTTATTATGGAATAGAGGGAGTATAAGTTATGAAAATTATTAAAATGCTGGAAGACATAAATAATCTATGTGGGCAAATTGTCATGATTAGACATATACTTACTTGAAACACCCGAGACCTGCAGCAAGATGACCAGCAAATCCCATGGCAAGTCTGGTCTCAACCATCCCACCAATCATAAGATTTAAACCCGAAGCCTTTGCCACCTCAATGATTTCGAGGGCCCCAAGGACACCTACTTTGGCAAGTTTAATGTTAATAACATCTGCAAGATTTCCTTTCACTATCCTGTTAACATCAGCCAAACCCCGACAACTTTCGTCAGCAGCAATGGATACCCCATATTTTTTGGCAACTTTACTAACGTGGCCAAGACCATCCCAATCATCTCTGTGGACTGGCTGCTCGAAAAGAATAGGGGTCAACTCCATTTCTGCAACACAGTGGAATTTTCATTTTATCAATTATAAAAGAAAAATCATTTGAATAATTGAAGTAGTTTAACAGGCTGAAGATGCAAAATGTGTAAACAGGTTCAGAGAGCAGTTCTACAATTAGTTCATAGAGTAAGCCAGAACATTTTCTATCTTCAAGTCTGGACTCAGGAGCTAATTTCTTTTGTACTCCCACCATCCATAAAAGAATGTCCGCTTTTAAATTTGAAGGAAATTTAAGAGAATTGGATCTTTACCACTTTTAGTAGCATAAAATACCTAAACATACCTAATGGTCTTATCATATGGCAACTTGATTGTGAGGGAGAATTAAAAAGAAGATAATTGACAAGGGAGGACCAAGTAACTTCACCATAAAAAATAGACATTCATTTATGGACAAGAAAATGGATATTCATGTAGGGATGGAGGGAGTAATAAATACGACGGGATGACCTTCACATTCACATGTTGTATTAAATTTTAACCCTAGACTTACCATGTAACTTTTCAAGAACTTGAATAGCTTCCAAGGACGTGTAGCCTTCATTGGCATCTAAGATAAACAGGCAAGTTGGATGGGCCACCCGTATCGCTTGAAGCACTTCTATGTCTGCATTTAGATTTTTGCCCACCTTAAGCTTCAATGTTTTGAACCCTTGTTTATAATACTTTAACGCCAACTCAGCAGCTTCAGTCGCGGAACAAATTGGGATCTATGCACAGAGAACAAGAGCAATTTTCATAAGGAAAATAGAAAAAAGAACTTAATCATCCTATGTTCTCTTTGAACAAATATGTTTTATTTGCATCACAGGAACAAGTCTTTGCCTTAAACATCAGTCTTTCAAGTGCCCAAGAATTTCGTGAAGAGAAAGAACTTAAGTTTTTATAATTACTTGGATAGGAACAGAACTGTTATATCGGTGGTAATTGTGTTCGAAGCTCCACCAAACAGTTTCCATAACGGTAGGCCAATGCTGGTAGAGGCTGCATCAATCAGAGCCATCTCAACTCCTGCTCGAACCTTCAATGGCAGACAAATCAAACATCATATATTGAAAACTAAAAGAATTGAGAATACTAATACACAAAGCATGTGAAATGAACCATTTCACTATATTGCTTTATTAATGATAACAGGGTCCATTGTTCTTCACTTGTGTAACATCAGATGTAAGTCTAAAGTTATAATCCCTCCGTCCCATCAGTTCAAAAATTTCACAAAAGGTTGTCCCATCTTAAAGTTCAAAATCCAAAAATGGAAAGTTTTTATTGCTTCTTTATTCAATGGACCCCAATTGTTATACTCACAACAAGTTTCCACTAATTATTCCCTACCCAACTTTATCTCTCCTACCTACTTTCTTTACTCACAAGTCACAACACCCTACTCCACTCACAATATTTTAATAGTAGAAAGCCCAGGTTCTTAATTTTGAACCCGGATTTTGGAACTTTAAAATGGGATGGAGAGAGTATGCAATATATATGCCTGCAAACAGCTATTGCTGTTCAACTTTCGGTTAAGACCATCGGTGAAGATGAGGAGGGTAAGAAAAGGCAGGAAAGAATAGAATTATTTTTGTCCAATGAAGAATATTAACATACTCTGTCATGAATGGTCGCTACGATTGACTGGATTAAGCCAACAAATATAGAAAACTCATTAAACCAAAATATTTGCCAGTTCGGTGAAGACAATAAGGTTGAGTGGAAGGAAAAGAGAGGGTAGAGGGAGTAATACCATTGTCTCCATTTCACCCTCCAGACAGTCTCAAAAGGAAAACAAGGTGTGGCTTAGCAAGGCAACAATCTATTACCCTCGTCCTGTTCAATTCAGATGTTATATTTTCGTCAAATTTTGAGGTCTATAAATACTAGGGGAATTATATTAAAAAAATTGATAATCAAGAATATTTTATCTCTCCACTTTGTGTGTAACAAAACATAGCCTTTTTCAGTAATTGTTCTTAGGGAAGTTTATGTGTAATCTCCCCATCACCTTCAGGAATAATCATTTCCAGGCAGCATCAGTAAACTTTGTAGGAGTAGTACATAGTGGTAAAGTTCGGAGAAAGGCACTAAAGTTCCCTCTCTTCATGGACCTTGGGAGGGGGAAAACGTAAAAGGAAGTTTGACGACTTTAAAGTTCTTCATATGTTGCTTATTGTATCAAAATGAAAAGAAAGACAAATGATTTGTCATCTTGCTTCAACTTTGTTTTCAATCCTATTCCCAATTGTAACATTGACATAAAACATGGAGCGGTAGACACTTATTTTGTTTCCTTTGCAAAATCAATGAGTTCAAGTAACTATTTCTACACCAAAACTTCGTCAAGTTACCAATTTGTCACTAAAAATGAGATGACAGTAAGCCAAACACGAAAAACAAATGGAACACCAAATATTTAGCATCACAACTCTATCAATCCCCTAATCCAACTCAACATGTCCTACTTGCCTTCTTCGTGTTTTGCATCCGATGCCACATTTTGCCAAATAAGTTTGTGATTCCTACTAACTCCAACTTGTAAACAACACATGAAATAAAGGAGCTTAATCAAATAAGAAGTTTCTCTCTCTGTTCAATTCAAATATTGCACTGACGTCAGTTTTAAGTATTAAGTTAATATTTACATTATATAAGCATTATTTTAAGGACTGGAACGAATTTAATAATTAATAATGATTATGATAACTTATAGGAGTAATATATTTAGTAGATTTATGTTTTGGTTAAATTATAAAAAATTAAAATTTACAAGTTTAATGTTCAGATAAACATGTAAAAAACTAATCTAGTACTCATTATTTACTCACAACACTTTTTGAGCGGAAAGTTTCAAAGTAAAGATCTTTTCCCCATATGTAACAGGGAGTATTTAGTACTAGTATAATAGTTACTTCCAACGCTAGTTATGTACCACCATTTAATCATTTGACTTTTCACACCAACGCTAGTTATGTAGCAGTTAATCATTTGACTTTCACATCATAACTTTCTACTCCCTCACATCCAGAGGCAGTCTCTGCTGTCTATTCCATCCCGCACCCTTCCAAAATAAGTCTCCCATTTTTCGTGAAAAGTTTCTCTAATCCGGTTGTCTAGTATACCCGTAGTACTTGTGAGATGGAAAAATGTGGCGGTTATATATTAAGGTAATCAAAGAAAGTTACATATTTATAAAACACATGCAAAGGCAATAGGAGACGCAAAATATGTGATGAAGGTGTAAATGAAACGGGAGAGTACCTATTGAAGCATCACGATTGGGAAAAATATCAAGTCGCCAGGGTTACTAGAATTTGCCAACGATTTTCTTTGTCCAACAAGTATCAATATCTTTTAAACATAAGCATATCAACGATAGTTAGATACCACTTCCATACTTAAATTGAGTGTCGCTTATAAAGGGTTTTGACTCTAAATGGGCGTTCAGTTTACCAAAGTTATTAAAAGTGAACTTAAACTTATCATGCCTTATTTTACATTTGCAATACCATAATGAGTTGTGTGTATATATATATATATGCATATGCTTGAAAATTACATTATACTGCAAAAGTTAAACCTCCTAAATTTCGATGAAAATTTGAGAATCGACCCTTGTCTTGGATAATTAGTCAACCATTATGGTTATATGTTAATGAAGTTGATAATACTGGTGCATGTGTTAATGCTGTTTCTACTTGCAAGCATGGGGAATTATCACAAAAGATATCAAGGTTCAAAGATGCAACTGAGCTGAAGACTGAGGACAAATGGAATTGAGGGACTTATGTGCAAATTCCCATACACCAGTTACTTTTATGTAAATAAGTCTGTCTAGTCTGTTAGTCAGTTAGAGAGTCAATAACAGAAAGTTGTTAGTAGAGTTTGTTAGAAGGCAGTTAGATTAGTCTATAAATAGATGAAAACAATGCTAGTTTGTATTCATTGAATTCATTGTGATTAATCAAAAGCTTCTGCTCTCTCTCTCAATTTTCTTTGTATTTCCATGGCTTTCTCTGATTTCGTGATGGTATCAGAGCTATCGATCCGTCGTTACTCTTGATCATGTTTCCGCACAAATCAATCGGTGAAGAACTTCCAGTTTATTCATTTGATCTGGTATCTTTTCTGATTCTCTTTTCGCTGTTGAATTTGTTCATAGATCAGCTTTGAATCTGTGATTAAGATCTGTTGAATTTGACATTTGGTTGAATTTAACCTAGTTTCTGTTTCGAATTCATTCGTTCAATTACTTGTTTTGATCATTCAAATGGCCAATTCTGGAACTACTGAAACTGATCTGAATAACACAAATTCAAATGTTGTTATTCCTCTTGAGTCAAACATGCATCCCTTGTTTTTCCACAACAATGATAATCCGTCTCTCTGTTTGGTCTCAAAGAAATTGATTGGCTCTGACAACTATAGTACCTGGCGTAGATCCATGGAGATAGCACTTTCTGCTAAAACCAAAATCTGTTTAGTTGATGGCTCTTTTGTTGAACCAGCAAGTGGTACTCAGATGTATCAATTATGGAAGAGAGCCAATGATATGTTGATATCATGGATCATTAATTCTGTCAGTGATGAAATTGGAAATAGTTTGAATTATGTTCCAACTGCAAGGGCTATCTGGACGCAACTGCATCAAAGATTTTCTACCATTGATGGTCACAGGATATTCCAGTTGGAGAAGGACCTGCATAGCCTGGAACAAGGTAACTCAACCGTTGAAATTTATTTTCACAAATTGAAAGGGCTTTGGGATGAAAATGCTGCACTAGATGCCATGAATACTTGTACTTGTGCTTGCAATTGTGGTGTTGGTAGAGAGACCACACAGAGGAATGATAGAAAGCAGTTAATGCAGCTTTTAATGGGATTAAATGACTGTTTTGATCATGTAAGAGGACAAATTCTGAGGACAGTACCACTTCCTACTCTTGACCAAGCTTTCAATATGGTCAAAATGGATGAAACATTAAGTCATAATCATATTCCAGGCTGCACAGATGCTGTAGCTTTTAATGTCAACAGGACTCAGCAGTTCAATACAGGTACATCTCAATTTGGAAGGTCTAATACTCAGACTTCAAATTCCTACCAAGGATACATGAGGCCAACATTCAAGAAAGGGATTGTGTGTAACTACTGTCATAAAGAAGGGCATGTTAAAGGAGAATGTTTCAAATTACATGGATTTCCTGTTGGACATCCATTTCATAACAAAGATTTTGTGAAACCAGTCAACTCTGGCTCTGGTCCTACTTCTGGCAATTCATTTTCTGGTATTGGGAACACTTATGGCAAGGGAGCAGGATCTACGGCACAATCTTATGGTTCAAATCACAAGGCTATGAATGTTACTGATCACTCAACCAATGAAGAGAATGGCAACAATACTGAGAATAACATAAGTTTGGAGAAGTTACAACAACAACTCAATCAAGTTATGATGATGTTGCAGAAGGACAGAGAGTATAGTTCACCTGAAGAGCATGTGGCTGCCCAAGTTACTAGTGGAGTCCAGCATAACAGTGTTGGTATGATCTCTTCCACATTTTCTTATCTAGCACTTACCTGTTCTCATCTTACTAGTTGGGTGATAGATTCTGGTGCCACAGATCACATATGCACATCCATCTCCTTAATGCATGATGTGATTGATCTTTCAATTCCTATTTTCTGATCTCTTCCCACTGGACTAACGGATACGTCACCCAGACATCGTATCGCGTATCCGATACGTATCGGATACGGATACGCTTGAAATACGCCAAATACGGACACGTTTACCCAAAAATTGGAAAAATTGGAAATCGAAACGACGAAATCGAAACGTTACCTTGTACTATTTGAAAACTCCATTCGATCGTTCGCGAACCCTAGCCTTGCTCCGTCCTAGCGATTGCCTTCTTCAAATCGATTTGCTCCAAGCGAGTCGCCGTCGCCGTCGCCGTCGCCGTCGCCTACCTTCTTCAAATCGATTTGCTTCGATCGAGTCGCCGTCGCCGTCGCTAGCCGAGGTAAGTCGATTTTCAATTTTTTCTTTTTCTCTGTTAATTTGCAATTTGCAAACTGCAATTTTCAATTTTTTTTCTCTTTCTCTGTTATTGCAAAGAAAGTGACGACAAAATGTGTTATACTTTTTACTGCTTATATTTTTTTATATTTATATTTTGGTCCTTATATTTTTTTAAATTTACATGTTGGTCCCTGTACTTTTAATATTTACATATTAACCCCCCGTACCCGTATCCTATATTTTTCAAAAATGCCGTATTCCCGTGTCCCGTATCTGCGTATCCGTATCCCCGTATCCGTATCCGTGCAACATAGGTCATAAAGAAGGGCATGTTAAAGGAGAATGTTTCAAATTACATGGATTTCCTGTTGGACATCCATTTCATAACAAAGATTTTGTGAAACCAGTCAACTCTGGCTCTGGTCCTACTTCTGGCAATTCATTTTCTGGTATTGGGAACACTTATGGCAAGGGAGCAGGATCTACGGCACAATCTTATGGTTCAAATCACAAGGCTATGAATGTTACTGATCACTCAACCAATGAAGAGAATGGCAACAATACTGAGAATAACATAAGTTTGGAGAAGTTACAACAACAACTCAATCAAGTTATGATGATGTTGCAGAAGGACAGAGAGTATAGTTCACCTGAAGAGCATGTGGCTGCCCAAGTTACTAGTGGAGTCCAGCATAACAGTGTTGGTATGATCTCTTCCACATTTTCTTATCTAGCACTTACCTGTTCTCATCTTACTAGTTGGGTGATAGATTCTGGTGCCACAGATCACATCCATCTCCTTAATGCATGATGTGATTGATCTTTCAATTCCTATTTTCTTATCTCTTCCCACTGGACTAAAAGTTAAAGTCACTCAATCTGGTTCAGTGATGATTAACAAGCATTTGAATCTTCACAAAGTCCTTCTTGTACCAAGTTTCCGGTACAACCTTTTGTCCATTTCACAACTTATTGCTCAGACATCTTATTCCATTCTTATTAATTCTACTTCATGTGCTTTCCAGGACCCTCATTTGATGAAAATTGTGGGAATTGGAGAGCTACATAATGGTCTCTACATCCTCCATTCCACCAATGTGCCCATCACTCACTCAACACCTGTTGTTCTCAATTCTGCAAATGTCTCTTTTAATAATGTCACTAGCTCTAAAGCCAAACTTTGGCATGCTAGATTAGGTCATGTTTCTTTCCCCGTTATTCAGAAAATTCATCAAATAGCTCATGAATTCTCTTGTAAAGACAACAATGATGTCTGTGATATTTGTCCTATGTCAAAACAACATATGTTGCCTTTTCCTATTAGTAATACTTTCACTGTTTCTCCGTTTCAACTCATTCATTCTGATTTATGGGGTGCTTATAGACATGCCACTTTCAATGGCTGTAAATATTTCTTAACCATTGTTGATGACTTCTCACGATTCACATGGACTTTTCTTTTGGCCAACAAATTTCAAGTGTTTTCTACTCTAAAACACTTTCTAGCTTATGTCACAACTCAATTCAACACTAATGTTAAGAAATTCAGAACTGATAATGGGACTGAGTTTTTTAACAAACAAGTGATTCCTTACCTTGCTTCCCTTGGCATCATTCATGAAAGTTCTTGTGTTGGTACACCTCAACAGAATGGTGTTGTTGAAAGAAAACATCAATCTCTACTCAATATATCTAGAGCCCTTAGGTTTCAAGCTTTTCTACCCATCTCATATTGGGGCCATTGTCTTTTAACAGCCACACATCTGTTAAATTTACTCCCTTCCAGTGCCATTGACTTTAAAATACCTTATCAGTTGCTTCATAATAAGCCACCCACTTATGATCATTTGAAGACATTTGGATGCTTGTGTTTTGCCTCAGTGCATCATCCCAACAAATTTTCTCCCAGAGCTATCAAATCAGTGTTCATTGGCTACCCGTTTGCTAAGAAAGGTTACAAGCTTCTCAATCTTGAAACGAAGACTGTCTTCATAAGTAGGCATGTGGTATTTCATGAGAATATCCTTCCTTTTCATCCATCTTTCTCTACTTCCCCTGTTGCTCAACCTTGGATAGAACCTGAAAATACCACAGTTCATCCTATATTTTCATCTGAACCACCCATACATTCCAGTTCTTCTCCACCTTCTTCCCCTATTCCACCACCACAATCATCCCCTATACATATTTCCCCTGTCCATATTTCTCCTACTTCTACTCCTACTCTTACTCCTTCTTCGGTAAATATTCCTTCTGCACAACCTCTCAGAATTTCAACTAGACAAAAGGTCCTACCTGCCAAATTCAAGGACTATCAAATAAATTCATCTTTCTCTTCTAAATATCCTTTGTCCAGATACATCTCTTATGATCACTGCACTCCTTCTCATCTTCATTTCATAAATTCTATTTCTTTCATTGTGGAACCTTCATCTTACATTCAAGCTAGTAAAAATGAGAATTGGGTTTGTGCTATGAATAAGGAAATTCAAGCCCTTGAGTTCAATCATACTTGGGACATTGTTCCTTTACCTACTAGCAAGCCTGTTGTTGGTTGTAAATGGGTGTTTAAGGTCAAATATCATGCTGATGGTTTCATTGAGAGGTTCAAAGCAAGATTAGTGGCTAAGGGCTACACTCAATCTGAAGGAGTGGACTATCACGAGACTTTATCTCCTGTTGCTAAAATTGTTACAATCAGGTGTGTTTTAGCAATTGCAGCAGCCAAAAACTCGTTTGTTCATCAACTTGATGTGAACAATGCATTCTAACATGGGGATCTCAATGAAGAAGTTTACATGTCTATTCCACCAGGATACCCTAAGCCTACCAGTTCTCATATGGTCTGTAAATTAAAGAAATCCCTTTATGGTCTTAAACAAGCATCAAGGCAATGGTTCTCCAAGCTTACAAATGCTTTGATTGATTTGGGATATACTCAGAGCCATGCAGACTACTCCATGTTCACACTCAAGTCTTCTACTGCATTTACTGTGGTTTTGATTTATGTGGATGATATTGTTCTAGCTGGGACTTGTTTACAATCCATTAACACTCTCAAAGATTTTCTGGACAAGAAATTCAGCATCAAAAACCTAGGTTAAATCAAGTACTATCTTGGCATTGAAATTCTCAGGAATTCTAGTGGTTTTCATGTCAATCAAAGGAAATATGCTCTGGATTTGCTTGCCACAGCAGGATTGAGTGATGCTAAACCTCTGACAGTTCCTTTGGACCCATTAACCAAGTTGAGATGTGATGTTGGTGATTTATTAGAGGATCCATCTTATTACAGAGCTTTAGTTGGGAAACTCTTATATCTTATCATCACAAGGCCTGACTTGGCATTTTCTGTCCATTTGTTGAGTCAATTTGTGCAGGCACCTAGAGTTCCTCATCTTACTGTTGTCCACAGAGTTCTAAGATACATCAAAGCCTCCCCAGGCCAGGGCCTTCATTTTCCTTCCTCTAATTCTCTTCATTTTCATGGCTATTGTGATAGTGATTGGGGGTCATGTCCTGATGACAGGAAAGTACGTAATCGGGGTTTTGTTTGTTTCTTGGCCCGGCTACGGTCTCATGGCATGCTAAAAAGCAGAGTGTTATTGCTAGGTCTTCAGCTGAGTCTGAATATAGCTCCTTAGCAACTACCTGTTGTGAGGTCTTATGGTTGCATAGCCTCCTCAGAGATTTGCATATTACTCCTTCCTTACCAGTTCCTTTGTTCTGTGACAGTTCAGCTGCCATTGCCATTGCTTCCAATCCAGTATACCATGCAAGAACTAAACATATTGAACTTGATTGCCATTTTGCTAGAGATCATGTTCAAAAGGGTCTTGTTCTTCCTACATTTGTCTCTACAAAGAATCAGGTTGCTGACATATTTACCAAGTCTCTTGGTAAGTCTCTTCACTGGTCTTTGTTACACAAGTTAAGGGTTTTATCTCCTTTCAACCCTTCAACTTGTGGGGGGGGGGGGGTAATGAAGTTGATAATACTGGTGCATGTGTTAATGCTGTTTCTACTTGCAAGCATGGGGAATTATCACAAAAGATATCAAGGTTCAAAGATGCAACCGAGTCAAGGCGAGGACAAATGGAATTGAGGGACTTATGTGCAAATTCCCATACACCAGTTACTTTTATGTAAATAAGTCTGTCTAGTCTGTTAGTCAGTTAGAGAGTCATTAACAGAAAGTTGTTAGTAGAGTTTGTTAGAAGGCAGTTAGATTAGTCTATAAATAGATGAAAACAATGCTAGTTTGTATTCATTGAATTCATTGTGATTAATCAAAAGCTTCTGCTCTCTCTCTCAATTTTCTTTGTATTTCCATGGCTTTCTCTGATTTCGTGATATGTTCACTTGTATTCAAGGCTTAGAAAGAATCTATAAGATTGACTTTCTGACTTTATTACTGAAAAAAAAAATTGACTTTCATTTCCGAACCAAGGGAGTAGCAAAATAGTCTACTTACAGAAGCAAACTCATGCCCAGGAAGAATCCGGCCAATCTCACTCAACGCCCGACTCAAAGTCACCGCCGGACTCTTCTTCAAGAACTCACAGGCTTCCGCCGCCTTGGCCAGCGCGATCACCTGATCCTCCGCCGTCACAAAAGGCAGAACCGGCGATTCTCCCCACCCAACACACCCATTATTCAATTCAATCCGAACCCCAACATTCTCCACCTTCTCAAGCCTCGACGTAGCAATAGTAAACGGAGCAATTAACGGAACATTCAACGGCCTCCCTTCAGCTCTCTGTACATTCACCGTAAACGTCTCCATCAAATTCTTGAACCCAAAACTCGCCGTCGCCGTTGCAGCTGCAGGCGTTGTCATGGCCGCCATGGGTTTTACGGTTTGGCGTGATTTAGGGATGGATTGTGAGAAAAGGGTGAACGAAATTGAAGCCATGGAAGGTGGGTGGGTGATTAAGGGGAATTTGATTGGAGTTTGTAGAGTGAAGAAGCCATTGTTAATTGATTGAATTAATATAGAGGTTTGCTAATCGATTGGGGAGAAGGTACAGTGGAGGGATTATTATAATTGCCATTGTTAGATTAAAGAACTCAGGTGGGGTTTTGTTTTGTTTATGTGTGTGACTGTATGTATCTGGGTTTGTTTGTTTTTGGGGAAGTTGAGTTGAGTGGCATTTTGGTTGTTTTTGTGTTGTTGACTTCTTTGTAGGGTCCACTATGAAATTCACATAGTGAAATTTATTTTCAATTTTTTTTTTAATTTTTTTACCAAAATAAATAACATTTTTCTAATTAATAAAAACTAAAGAAATAACCTTTTTCTAGTAAAGAAAAGCTCCGAAAAGGTTAACCTTCAGTCAAAAACTTATAAAAAATGCGTTTTTTTAAGTTTAATAAAAAACGTGTTTTTCATTCTCCCTCTAAACTAACGGACTCTCTCTCTCTCTCTCTAAACGAAAAGAGGACTTCACCACCACCGGTTAACACTCCAGATCTCTTCCACCTCTCTCCCTCTTTCTGAATTCTTAGTATCTCCCGGCGAATACCGTCCGCCGTCGCCGGAAACCTCACCTTCGCTTCAATCTCCAGTGCATCTACTACTACCGATCCCGTCGGAATGAGTGTCGGGAGATAATAAACCACCTACTGTCTTGATTGCTAGTGGAAGGCCGTGGCAATTTTTCACTATCTGCTTCCCTAATTCATTCAGCTGGCGATCTGTACAAGCTCCATTGTTGTACATGAAAGCAACTTTGCAGAACAAAAGCCAACTCTCATCAGGGTCAAGAAGTTTCCGATGATGAATTCTTGCTTCCACTATTCCCATTCCTTTAACCACATCTTCAATCCTGGATGTGATTACGAATTAGAGACAGTTCACGTATTGCTGGGGAATTTTGATGTGCCAGTTCCAGTGTAAACTAATGCCAGTGTTTGTTTTTTTGAGTGCCAGTTCATGTATTTTTGGAGTGCCAGTGTTTGTATTTTTGAGAGTCAGTAAAAATGATTACCAGTGTTTTTTGATGCCAGTGTATGTGTTTTTGAGTGCCAGTGTATGTGTTTTTGAATGCCAGTGTTTGTATTTTTGAGAGCTAGTAAAAATGATTACCAGTGTTTTTGAGTGTCAGTGTATGTGTTTTTGAGTGTCAGTTCATGTGTTTTTGAATGCAGTGCATGTGTTTTTGAATGCCAGTGCTTGTGTTTTTGAGAGCCAGCAAAAATGTTAGTGTAACAAAGTGCCAGTGTTAGTGTAACAGAGTGCCAGTGTGAAGAGTGTCAGTTCATGTATATAAAAGTGCACGTGTAAAAAGTGCCAGTTTCATGTTTATAAAATGCCAGTATGAAATCACTGGTCATTTGTAATATTAACTGGCATTTATCATGGTTGCCAGTAATTACAAAATTGCCACCGTTTATTTTGAATAATAATGCCCAGTGCTTTGAAAAACACGTTTTTCCTTATCTTAAGAAAAACTAGTTTTTTATAAGACCAACTCTAACCTTCAATAGTAAAATTTATAAATATTTTTGTTATTCATTTTTAAATATTTAATTTTTTAAATATAAAATAAAATATAAGAAAAATGGTTAACATGTTTTTGGACAAAAAATATCATTTGTTTTGAGAAAAAAAATATCCATTCAAGACGGAGGTAATAGTTATTAAATAATCCTAATGATTTTATCATTCAATTTCTCACCCAATTTCTTTCTTCTTTTTATTTTTTATGATAGCTAAAATCTTAGAAAAAAATTAATTTGGAAAAAATAGTTTTTAAAAATGTTCGGTGAAATTTTCCTAATTAACTAGAATTTTTTTAAAAACAGATTGTAGCATTTTTGGAAATAAATTGAACTTATTAACACCTATGACACCTTTTATAACTAAAACTAACACTTTTTATCACTGCATATGACACTTTTTAACGCTAACATTGTTGCACTATTTAACAATAACATTTGTATTATAAAAACACCAACTGACACAATTTTACACGAGACTTGACACTAAAAAACACTATTACTTTTTTTGAAAAAGTGTAGTTAATTACAAAAATGTCGCCACACGTTTTAAATAAAGTTTCAATGAATTACAAAAATAACATCGTGCATTTTTAAAACTATTTTTTTATGTGTTTGAAAAAACTATTTTGTATGAGAATTATTGTTTATGTAAAGCTTGGAACTATTTTTTATTATTTAACTATTTATGTCCATGTCAAGTAGAGCTGTCAAAATCGAGTCCGGCCCATAGGCCCGGTCTAGCCCACCCGATTTTTAAGGGCCTAGGCCTCAAATTAGAAGGCCCGAAAAAATTGAGCTTTTTTGGCCCGGCCTGATAGGCCCGTGGACTCATGCGGCCCGAAGATAAAAAGCCCGAAAAAGCCTTGCCCGACCTGACCAAACAGTTAACAAAGTCAACACACTCAAATTTAATTAAAAAATTAAAAATTAAAAACTAAAAACTAAAAAAACCCTATCTATCTATCGCAGACACAGAATATCGGCATTAGGCGCTCACTCGGTCTCTCTCTTCTTCGATCTCTCCTTCTCGCCGATCTCTCTCTTCTCACCGCCACCGGCCTCTATCGGACCGCCGCCGCCTCCACAGCCATGGCGTCGCAACCCAGAGCCACAGCCCACACCACAGGTACCCTTACGACCTCTCTCTCTCTCTTTCTCTCTCTTCCTCTCTCTCTCTCAGTCTATCTAGTATCTATCGCTCTCTCTCACTCAGTCTCTCTCTCAAATCAACTCACCTAGAAATTTCTAGGGTTCATAATTATACATCTCAAGTAGCTGCCTTGATTTCTAGGGAAATTTTTTATGCTATTGCTTATGATTTTACTTCATAGTTTGCTGTTTGCCTACTGATTTTGCTGTCTTGATTGCTCGTTTTACCTCAAATTATGAATTTTGATTTGGGTTTATGTGGGTGCAACTGTGTAACAGGCTAACGGTGTAACTTGTGTAAGTATTACTTGGGTTTATGTCTGTGACTCTGTATATGTGCATGTTTTGCATTCTTTTTTATTTGTGTAAGTAAAATTATGGAACTCTTTTTTTTTAATAATAGTTATTTCTATTTTCATATACTCATTTTGCTTAACTTCTGATGTGTGGACTGCTGTGACTACACAAGGCTATATGGATGTGACCGCTCATTATATTGATGAAAATTGAAAGTTAAATAGTAAATTGCTTTCATTTTGTGTCTTGGAAAGTCCACATACGGGGTTGGAATTATCAAGCAAGTTAATTGGAGTCCTTAAGGATTGGAGGATAGAATCCAAATATTTTCTATCACCTTGGACAATGCCTCTTCCAATGATAGCATGGTTAGAATTTTGAAAGACAGGCTTAATTTGTTATGAAAAGGTGAGTTTTTTCATGTGAGGTGTTGTGCACATATCGTGAATATTATTGTTCAAGAAGGTTTGAAGGAAGCCTTGGATAAAATTCGAGATAGTGTCAAGTATGTGAGGAGTTCAGAGGGGAGATTGCAACAATTTCAAGCATGCATCGAAGAAGTGCACTTAGGTAATGTTGGTGGTAGTTTCTTGAGGTTGGATGTGGCGACTAGATGGAATGCTACATATATGATGCGTGCAAGTGCTATCAAATATCGAAATGCATTCACTCAATTGATCTACAATGATAGTAGAAATTACAAGCTATGTCCATCTAATGAAGAGTGGGAAAGAGCAGAGAGAGTGTGTGCTTTCTTGTGTCCATTTTATGACATTACAAACTTGTTATCTGGATTGTCTTACCCCACTTCAAACATGTAATTCATGCAAGTTGCAACCATTCAAATGAAACTGAATGAAAACATGTCATGTGAAGAGCAAATTTGATAAGTATTGGAATGAGTATAGTGTCAATCTTGCACTTGGATGTGTTCACGACCCGAAGAGAAAGTTGAATTTTTTGAACTTTTGCTATAAAAGGCTTTACCCAATTGATTACGAAGAGAAGGTGAATAGGGTCAAGGAGAGTTTATATAGACTTTATGGTGAATATGAAATCAATGAGTCTGAGATTGCTCATACTCAAGTCCTAGTCAATCAAGTGGATCAAGCTCATTATCCATTTTTGATGTAAGTTTGAGAAATATATTTCGTATATGGAATTGTCTATTATTTTAATGCTTTATTCAAACATCTAAGTATCTAACGTTCTCAGTTAGTTTATGTATTGTCTATATTATGTGTTTGTTTAATTTTAGGAGTATGACCAAGAATTGAGGCTAATGAATTCAAGTCTCAACTTGATATTTACTTGGAAGAAGCATGCGTCGTTAAAGATGTAAATGTACTTGAATATTGGAGAATGAATAATGATCGATTCCCTCAACATGCAATTATGGCTTGTGACATTTTAGGCATTCCAATCACAGCAGTGGCTTCCGAATCCTCATTTAGTATTGGTGGCCGTATCCTGCACAAGTATAGCCCCGAGAATGTGCAAGCCCTCATTTGTACTCGTAGTTGGTTGCATGGATTTCAAGAAGTTGGACCTTCACGTAATTTCTATTTAATTTTAGTTATTGATTTTACTTTTATTTCATACTTATTTATCTATATTTTTTCTTGCAGATTCAATTGCACAAGAAGTTGAAGAGATACAATTGTCAAAGGAAGATTTCAAAGTTGTTGATGTTGATTGAAGATTGATGAGTGAATGAAATTTAATTTTAGACTATTTGTAATTGTGTTTGATAAAATATTTACTTTTTACCTTTTAGTATTTAAAAAAATTGTGGTAAAAACTATTTACCTAATTTATTTTGGTTAAGATTTAAGAACTATTTAAAAGATTTGTCATTTGTGGTTAAGAACATATATGTTTTTTGAATTCTTGATGTGGGTTTTGTACTTTCGCTTTGTAATTGTGTAAGTTAGACTAGTAAGTAAGTGTGCTTTGATATTTTGGATGTGTCATATAATTTTTATTAGTTAATTTTTGAGTTTTTTGAATTAAAAAAATAGTTACTTTTTTGGACCACTCAACACCAACCCCCCCCCCCCCACCACGTCGGGTTAAAAAAAAATTAATCATTGTAAATTTATTTTTAATAACTTCCCACTCCCACCACCACCACCTCAAGGTTTAAAAAAATATATATATTTTTTTAAATTATATTTTAACAATTTCCCTGCTCCCAAGCAATTTTTTTTTATTCATATTAAAATTATTTTTTTACAACCACCAACCATCAACCCCCCTCCAACGGTCAAATTTTTTTTGCTTTTAATTAAATGAATTTATTTTTTAACAACTCTCCCATCCAACCCCACTCCTCTACTCTTGGACACCCCCTCCCCCCCCACACACACTCTCGGCTACCCACCCTATCCCACACTTACCCTATCACCAACCTAGCCTACCATAATCTTACCCTTTATATTTTCCTACCCCTACCCTACCCCACACCCACCCACCTCACCTCTACTAATCCCCACCTCCCACCCTACTACCCCACCTCCATCACCCTATCCCACCGGCCTATCTCTTTTAACTTATAACAAATTATGTTTTTATTGAAAAATGTTTTCATTAAACACATGAAATTTTTTACGGAAAATATTTTCCTTACCAAATATTCGAAAACATGTTTATCTCATTTTTTGAAAAATATTTTCATTTTACGAAAAATATTTTACATGAAATCATTTTATATTTTACGAAAGTCATTTAATGCGAAGCAAACGCAACCTTAAGTGTCACGACCCTAAACCTAGGTACCATTTTGGTCACGTGTTAGGCATGTGGGGGTGGGGTGCATTGCATCTCATTTTAAGTATTATATGATAATTGAAATGATTATGGGTTTATTTGGATATTTTGATAACTTATGTGCTTTTAGGATGTTAATAAATTAATTCTAATTATATAATGTCTAAATGGAATAAATAGGAATTATTGTGGTAAAGTTATAATATTGGAAATTTTAAATAGAAGTTATAAAAATTGTTGACGAGCTTTAGTGTAAATGTAAACTTAAGGTAGTTGATGGTAGGGATTCAAAACTTGGAGGAGCTAAAGTGTAACTTGTGTTATATAAATCCTTAAATCTTTTGCCAGAAGCTTCACTCTCTCCCAGCTATTTCTTTCTTCTTCTCTACGTTCCCAGAAACATCCTAACCTAGGGTTACCTTCCTAAAATCCCCATTGATCCGTTCTTCGATTTGATTTCATATAAACGATCAGGAAGCCGAGTGGAACAATTCTAGCCGATTAAAGTTTTTCTTATCTCCGAATTAATTTGGTAAGTTATTATGATTTCTTTCAATAATTGTTCATGCCATGTTAAATGATGATATTATGGTTATTTAAATGGTTCTTGATATTTTTGGTAATTTATTTGGTTTTTTTGGAATGGAAGGAAAATTGAGTTTTAGATTGATTAGGGGGAGGTATGGGTATAATGGTTAGGATTGAAATGGCAAAGTTGATATAGCTATGTTACATGGCTTGTGGGAAGTGCTATACTGAAGGTTGAATAGGTTACAAAGGTTGAGGCATAATAAGATGAACAAAAATGGCATTTCATTCCTTGGCTGACTGATGTTTAAACATCAGTAGGAGATTCTGGTGAAGGGCACGACTTGTGCTCTGGAGCACGAGTCGTTCCTTCCTTTGGTCACTCGTGGTCACTAGTTGTGCTCAATAAAGTACTCGTGCTGGGGAAGGGCACGAGTCGTGCCCAGTTCTGTTCTTTGTGTATCATTTTCCAATCAATTAAACCCTAATCGACTTAATATATTTTTAACTCCTCTTTGACTCTAATCCTAGTAAAACATTAGAGCTTTACAAGGAAGTTTGAACTTATCCAAAATGATATAGGGAAGGTCTTTAAATATGGTCCTGAAAATGGTTGAAAGGCGTTATGAAAACTTAACCAAAGTTGTTAAAACTTGGTAAATAACTCTTGAACCTTTATAGAAGGTACTCAATGTTGTGTAATGAATATGTAGGGCTTACTTGTGATACATTGTGCCCATATGTGATTACATATTCATGGTTGTTGGTTCAAATAGTGTATGAAATACAAGTTGCACTATTTTATTGGTTTGAGTATGAGTATTAATACCATATTATTGGATTGATATTATTCAATAGTGTTTGAAATACAAGTTGCACTATTGTGATGGTTTAACATGAGTGATATTACCATGTTATGTATTGATATCCTGATTGTGGATTTATTTTCAAGTATCTATTATGTGCTTGAATGTGGTTATATCAGATGATGTGTAGGGGTATAATGGAATACGATCAATTATGAGAAATTGATCGTATTCCATTAACATGGTATTCCATTAACTGTGACTGTCCCCTTCTGTGGCCACAGATTGGGGTAAATGCTTCTGTATTGAGCCAAAAGCCTTACAGATTGCTGCGATCTTATTTGGTTCTCTGAAATATGAGTCTTATAAGATGTGAATATGCTTAAGCAGTTAACAAATGAGTGGAGTTTTAATCCCGACGTTGTACGACTTATTGTTCAGACGGGAAAGGTAAACTGAGGTAACGTAATGTGTTTACCACTTTACCAATGTGTTGTGAGCAACCTGGTTATGTGTTGCATTTTATATGGTATATTGTTACATCCATAATAGCTTATTGAGATTTATTCTCACCCCTTCTCCATTTACTGTTTTAGATCGTGCTGAGACAGGTGGACTAGACAGTGAGGTCTGGAAGGAGTTTGGACAGCGTTCTTTTGGGTTGTCAGGGTATGTATATGGTTGGGAGTTGGGAGTTGGGATTAGTTGTGGATGTTATTCTTTTGGGGAGACTGTTATAAAACATTTTCAGTTGTGACTATGTCGTAACTAAATATGGAGTTGGTTTTCTGTTAAAGCTAGCTTTTGTAAACCTTTACATTTGTAGTTGTTTGTAACTAAAACAGGTTATGTCTTTTCAAAGATTGTTTATATATCGCCTCCAAGTGGAGATGCTTACGTTGGTTTGTTAAAGGTTGTTTTACTTTCAAGTTAAACAAAAGTTTTTTTTTAATGGAGGTGGTTTGGACTCTCCAGCTCGGGGCACGAGGAAAGGTCCCGGGTCGGGGTGCCCACAGTTGGTATCAGAGCTTCGGTTTAGAAGTCAAGGGTAGATGTCTAATCTAAGGGGGAGTGTGTGATATCTGACGATGAGTGTTTGATGTAGGGTTTTATTCAATAGCGGGAACTGGTGATGACCAACAAAGGGATCAATGAAATGTGGGTAATGTGGGAGCAGGAGGAAACCAAAATTCCGAGATGATGAATATGTTCAGGGTTTTCTTGCAAAACATGGCATCTCAGGGACAAGCTCAACAACAACCTAAAGGACGACAAGGACATGGGTTAGAGAAGTTTGTAAAGATGGCTCCACCAAGCTATAATGGGGATCCTAATCCGTTGAAGGCAGAAAGATGGTTGGAGGCTATGAACAAAATATTTGTGGCAATGAAAAGTCCGGATGAAGAGAAAGTTAGATGTCTAGTTTTCAAACTGGAAGGCCCAGCAGAGCACTGGTGGCAAATCTTAAAGGAGAGTTGGGAGCGGGACCATACGCCCCAAACTTGGGAGAATTTCACCAGAAGGTTCAAAGAACATTTTATTCCTTTGATTACCCGGGATAAGAAAGAGGTTGAGTTTCTGAGGCTTGAGCAAGGAACAATGACGGTGGCCCAGTATTTGATAAAGTTCACGAAGTTGGCGAGGTATTACCCTCATTTAGTACCAGAGGAGGAAAGGAGAGTCTATCGGTTTGTGAAAGGGTTGAGATTGGAGTTCCGAAAGAAGCTGTTGACGCATGACTTTCCCAACTATCAAGCAGCAGTGAACATGGCGTACCGGATTGAAAATGATATTGAGGAGCACCGTGGCAGACCTGAAGGTAGTAGTAGAAGCAAGCCAAAGTTTCCAGGCCAAGGTTCAAGGCAGTATAGAGGACAACCAAAGTCTTCAGCTCCAGGGGTGGTTCGAGGAGGAAATGTTACAGTTTCAACTCGTCCAGTATCCAGTCAGTTTGGGACTGTTTGCAACTTTTTTAAGAAAGTGGGACATTCTGAAGACCGATGTTGGAGCAAGCAAGGCAAATGTATTGAGTGTGGATCAGTGGGTCACTTCAGGAGAAATTGTCCTAGATTGCAAAGGGGTCAAGCTTCGGGAAGTGGGCAGCTGGGTGGCCAGGGGTGGTGTGAAGAGGGACAACGAGGGGAAACCTAAGGAGAAGGTGCAAGGTAGAGTCTTTGCCTTGGGTCGAGGAGAGGTAGATCCCACAGCTGTTATTAGAGGTATAGTACCTGTCTCAGGAATTAGGGCTCATATTCTTATAGACCCTGGGTCATCCCATTCTTATGTGGCATCGCATTTTGCATTTACTTTGGATAAACTGCCTAAGTTTTTGCCTTATGTGCTGGAGGTCTCTAATCCAATGGGAGAGTGCCTCGAATCTTCCTTGGTTTATCATGGTTGTGACGTGATTATATGTGGGCATGTATTGCCAGTGAATTTGGTAGAGTTACCAATTCGTGATTTTGATGTCATTCTTGGCATGGATTGGTTGAGTAGTTGTCATGCTTTGGTAGACTGTCGCAGGAAGCGAGTCTCCTTTTCTGTGCCTGATTTGACTGTGTTTATATTTGATGCGGATAAGTCCTTATTTGGCATTCATGTTATATCTGCATCAAAGGTTAGAAAATTGTTGTCTAAGGGGTGTGAAGGGTACTTGGCTTATGTGTTAGACTCGAGTAAGAAGTCACCCGAGTTATCTCATGTTCCAGTTGTGAATGAATTTGTTGATGTATTCTCAACTGAATATTCTATGCCTCTGGATAGAGAAGTCGAGTTTTGTATTGACTTATTGCTAGGTACTTTACCAATATCTAAAGCACCTTACAGAATGGCTCCAACTGAGTTGAAAGAATTGAAAATTCAGTTGCAGGAATTGTTAGATAAGGGCTTCATTTGTCCGAGTGTTTCACCCTAGGGAGCACCGATCTTGTTTGTAAGGAAGAATGATGGTACGTTAAGATTGTGTATTGATTATAGACTGTTGAATCAAGCTACTATCAAGAATAAATATCCTCTTCCGCACATTGATGATCTATTTGATCAGCTTCAAGGTTCCGTTATCTATTCCAAGCTTGATTTGCATAGCGGATACCATCAGTTGAAAATCCGACCGGATGACATTTCCAAGACAGCCTTCAGAACGAGGTATGGTCATTATGAATTTGTTGTTATGCCTTTCGGGTTGACTAATGCACCAGTGGTATTTATGGACATGATGAACATAATTTTCAAGCCTTATCTTGACAGTTTTGTTGTGGTCTTTATTGATGACATTCTGGTATATTCAAAGTCTCGGGAAGATCATGAGAAGCATTTTAGAATTTTTTTTATCTGTGCTTCGTGAGAAATAGTTGTTTGCAAAGTTCATCAAGTGTGAATTTTGGCTTGAACAATGTTAGGTCCTGAAAGGTAGGAAACAGGCTAGAGGGGGGGTGAATAGCCTGATTAAAACTTTTTGCTTAAAAACTCTTAGTCTTAATAAAAGGTTGAGGAAAACACACTTGCTAACCGTTTGATAAGTTTTGCACAGCGGAATAAAGGTTAGGCTAGGTTTTCAACAGGTTAGGTAGAGTTTTCAAAAGCAGTCCATTAAAAATCCTTATGCAAACATGACAAATTATATTTCCAAGTAAGACAAACAAGTTGAGCAGTAGGTTGAGTCAATAGGTTGTGACCAGTTGAGAGAATGTCAACCAGTTACAACAACACAGAAATAAACAAACGCACAGAAGAATGACGCATTGTTTGAAGAGGTTCACAGTGTTAAATAACTGCTACGTCCTCTCCCAAGTTTGGTCAGAACTTGGATTTGTGAAAGTGCACTACTATATTAATGGTATCTACCTATTACAAGTTGCAAGCCAATGATTGAAGTTTGCCAAACTAAAGGTGACCACTAACGGATCGTGCTACAATAAAGACACGGTGTTTTCTAGAGATGTGCTCACAAGTTGGTGATTTCTCTAGGGTGTTGTGTGTGAATCAATCAATGTGTTCCAAATGTAATCTAATGAAGGAACACTACACTATTGATTGAGGTGCACGATGTATAAGTCTAACGAGAGATGTCTAGTGAATAAGAGGACTGAATTGAATGCCTTGAACTATGGAGTTTTCGGGATGGTAGTTGAGCAACTCACTCTCAAGAATCATAAATGCACCTACCTTCTTCAATGCTCCGGGGAAGCTATTTATAGAGAACTTTGAAAAGGAGCCGTTGTCTTTGAAGAGATTGCAATGATGACTTGATCGGGCATGCCTTTGAATTGAAGGATCTTAGCATTAAATGCGAGATAGGAGAGAGAAGATTTTTCCTTGAGAGGTTGAAAGGATGTGAGTCTGGTCATTTTGACAATCTATTTTGAGCTTCGACAGCCGTAGGAATGTCACTTCGGCGTCTATTCGGCATGCTTGCCTTACCAACTTTAGCTAAGGGGATTCTTTGGGTAGTTGGGAGCAATAAATGCTTCGGTTAGGCTAGGTGAGGAAAGCTTCGAGGAAGCCTTAGCCGCGAGGATAGGATGCAACCTGTGAAGGTTACATCGGCTAGATAGGCGACCGGTTAGATTGACATAGCGGTTAGGAATTCAACCGGTTAGGGTGGCAAACCGAGTAGCTCACAGAAAATATCATGGGAGCAAATCTTCACACCTTCAAGTCTTCAAGGTCTTGAGAAAATTACATGAAATAAAAAACACTGGCACTAGCATTAAGGGACCTATCATACATAGAAAAATTCTATTGGGTCTAATTAAAATTAGGGGTCCACATTAATGCTTGTTGTGATTGGGTTTAAGCAATTCTAAACCTAAGCATATATTTGACTAACAATCTCCTCCTAATTGCTTAAGTCCAATCACCCTAGGTTAGCATCATTTTTGACTTAGTAAAAGAATGACTAAATATTTATATTTTAGATGAGTCATTCCCTAAGTCAAGTAACATCATAGATGCAACCTAAGAAAGCTTACAGAAAGATTGAAAGCTTAGAAATTTAAAACAAGATAAAGTGAAATATTTTTGAATGAGTAAACCTGCAAAATGAAATAGTTAGAATAGTTTGAACATCCAAAAATAATCAAAAGAGAATAAGGAAAGATAAGTCATTCAAAACAACAGAGTTTGAGGTTAAGGAAATCTCATTGATTAGTCTTCAACCGGTTAAGCAAAAGATGGAAAGACAAGTTCCTCATCGGTTACATTCTAGGCCCAGGGCGGCGGGATCATCGGTTGGAGGAAAATCCTTAGGGTGCGAAGGAGGGGTAGCCGATGGGTGGCCGGTTGAGTGCGAGATTTCTTGGGCGACTTCTTGGCTTCCTTGTCATCTCTCTTCCTTTTCTTCCTAGCAGACTTCTCTGCATCACGGTCAGCTAGCATCTTCTTAAGGACTTCATTTTCAGTCTTAAGCTTGATCCTCTCAGTGTTGGTCTTTCTGAATAATGAGGCTTGATCGGCTAGCTTCGATTGACTTCTTGATTTCTTCGGTTGCAAGCTTGAGATCGGTTTGGGCATCCTTGCGGTGTTCGGGAGTTCCTTGTTCAAGCTGGGTCAAGGCACCTAGGCGAGTGGAAAGATCGGTTATCTTGGCATCTTTATCAAACAAATCGGCCACATAGTTAGCTAGGTCCTTTGCATAACCGTGCTCCATTACATCTAGCCTCTTTTCTTCCTCCTCTGATTGGACTTAACCATACTCGCAACCAGGGCATCATAAAGTTCACAAAGATCACGAACAACAACGGGACGGTTGAGTTCATCTTCGAGGCTGGTTGAGGAACATCGGGGACGGATCAGCATCATTATCGGTTGAAGAGCCATCGGTTGAAGAGCTAACCGATATAGCCGGAGGATCAGTTGGAGGAGTAGTAACAATTGTCAAGGCTTGAACCGGTTGTGGGATGAACACTTGAATGGCAAGGGAAGGATTTGGTGGAGAAAGAGGAATAACGGGAGGCTTCTCAGTTAAATGTGCAGAGAGGGGAATAGAGCGACCGGTAAGAGATGGAGTTGGAGAACCGGTAGAGGCATCGGTTGAAGAATCGGTTGGATCGGCGACATGAAGCTGGACCGATCCTAGAGACTTGACCGGTTGGAGAAAAAGTAATCTCCTCATCAACGAATGCGAAGAAGCAATAGAGGGACTGAACACGAGGAAATCATTGGGATCAGAAGAGAATAGGGAGTCAGACTCAAGGCTGAGAGTAATAGCATTCTGAACATCATGGGCTTCATCAAATGCGGAGGCAATAAGATCTGCGGCAGTAGGAGCCAATGCTAAAGCATGTTGCTTTGATCGAATCAAAGGAATAACCCTGAGAGCTAGGAGTAGAAGGGATGCTTGCCGAATGTTGCTCCGTGGCCTAGGATTGCCATTTCTCAAAATAGAAAGCTGAGGCACATTTGGCATTAACTTGACTGCGTGAGTAACCTCGTAGCACCATCTCTGATACGTAGCTCCAAAACCTGAATAATACGGTTGTTGACCGAAAGATAACGCATGAAAATGTTGGGAGAGGAAAATGTGCATTCATCGGTCCGAGAGGCGAGGTTGAGCCACTCCACCTTGAATTCTTATGTGGCGAAGTCTTTGAGATTGGGAAGGAGAGGCGTCGGTTTTACGCTTTGAAGGGAATTTGGTGATCAGCGGTTGATCGGTTTTGGAGGGCTTGACCAGATTGACCTTTGGGTGGAGGAAACCGAAGACGAAGTTTGAGTGCGGCCGGTTTGGGCTTTGGAACTTGTTTCTCCGGGGCCGACGGTTACGGGACGGTAGAAAGGGACATTAACTTCTTTTTCTTTCAACTTTTTGAGTTCATGGGAAAATGGAGGAGGATCGAAACCAATTTATACTCGGCACGGCTAGAAATCTTCTCATGGGGTTCAAAGAGTGGAATACCATGAGGGGATCGAGGAATGGAAGATGCGGTAGTGTAATAGTTCAAGGGAGAGAAGATGTCTTTTTGAAGAACGCAAGGATCGGCATAAGTCGGTGGGATAGCGGGATCCAAGATATCAAATTCTTCTTCATCAGAAATTTCTTCCACAAAGAAATCGAGAATCTCCATCGGGAGCATCGAAGTAGGAATAGCGAGAAGATGGAGGTACGGACCGAGTCTCCTCCTCAACTCTTGGAGGGCTAGAAAGCATAGGCTGAATTTCTCTTACTTGGTGTCAAGAATTGAAGCTTGAAGAGCTTGAGCGATGGCAAGAGCATCGGCTCGGTCTTGTAGCCATTTTCCTCTACATCAAATAGACTAACGGCCGCGGCTTGCTGAAGAAGGATATCATTAGGATCAATCGGTGAGAGGCTTCAACGGTTCGAGAAGATCTGACGGTTGGAGGGATTGAAATCGGTGGAGGTGTCATCGGTTGAGTAGAGGTGGGATGTCGGTAGAGCCTCCTCCCGAAGGAGTAGCCGGTGACGTATCGGTAATGCCTCCTCCCAAGCTTCTCACCGTTGCCGTCGGTTGGGGAGTGGTGAAAGCTTGATTCGAGCTCTCCATCCGGTCGGGTTTGTCCTCATCATCATCATTATCGAACTTGAGCTGGAAATGGATTCAACAACCTCTTGATTTTTCTTTTTCTTCCTCCTCATCTTCAAACATAGCATCAATCTCTTCATCGATTAGTAGGCCATTTGGTGGAGGAGGGTGAAGCTACGAGAAAAGAAATCGGCTAAGGAAATATTTCCGGCCGCCTTGAATTCATTGTCCATATCAAGTAAATTATCCAACAAATCCATCACATTTACGATCGGTTGGTTCTTTCTAGGGCCAAAGCGGACCAGGTTGAAGTCAAAATTTGGAAGAGTATCCATATCCATTTCATATCTCCCAGCTGGTAAAGATGCTGTCTCAATCAAGGTATCTTGACTCCATAGAGAATAGCAAAGTCGGCCCATACGGCTTGGACCATCATGTCTGCCTCATTCTATCTTGAGCTAAGAAAACGACGTTCCATTTGAGGAAGGCGATCAAAAAATTTGTTGTATACCTTGATAAGGCTGCGCCTAGAAGCGGAAAGATCAAAATTTACGAGACGGCAAGGTCTGTGAAGTACACGCCCTTCTCGATATGTCGGTTTCCAAAATCAATATAGTCTTGGATGTTGCCAGCCGGTACGGAAGACTTGTTGATTTCATGGAATTGAAGCAACTTCCGAATAAACGGCGGCAAATGATCAATAGGATAAACCCGACTAGGAGAGGGAGCGGGCGAGGGTTGATAGCCCATGGATTGTTATGGAAAATGTGGAAGGTAGGATTTCTGATCGGTTGGCATCGTCGGTAAGAGGGATTAGAGGCGTGACCGGTGATAGGTATATCATCGGTCGAGGTGTCATGGCTAAGTAAACGGTTGGGGATAAAGGGTATGAATGAAGAAATATCAGCTTCAATTCTCTTTCTCCTTTCTGCATTTTCCTTGGCTATTTGGGAAGGAGTTTTGGGATTGGCTTTGATTTTGAAGTGGGTTTGGAGGAGGAGTGGCGGTTTGGAGGGTTTTCTAGCGAGACTTTTTAGGTCGGATAACGGTGGAGATGGGTTCTCTGTCTTGATGTCGGAGTTCGGGGATTTTCTTTTAGCTAGGAGAAGGGATCGGTTGAGAAGACTGAGGTTGAGAGACCGGTTTGGGGATATCGGTTGTCTGCTTCTTCTTCGGTTGAGAGGTCTTCTTCTTAGCCGGTTGGGCTTCGGTTGGAGCTGCAATGGGGGCCATCGGTTTGGCTTCTCTAAGAATCCTTGCTTGATCGGCCTTGTCGAAAGCTTTGACAAAGGACTTAGGAACAGAAGGGCGACCACCGAAATGGTAAAGATAGAAGGAATTCTCATGAGGATTACGCTCATTAAGAGATAATGAATGGGCTTGGCCTTGTTAGATACGGACAAGGGCTTCTCCTTTTGGAATTTCTTGAATGCAATAAGGATAACACGATAGATGAAGGAGCACCAGTTGAATCTCCTTTGAAGCATAACGGCGGCCATCGCTTCCCATTGTATCATGGTGATACAATGATGAGAGCTAGACCGGCAAATCACACATCGGTCAATGACTTGATTAGGGCATAGTGAACGGCGTCCAAATCGGCTTTCTTGTTCCCTTCACCGGTCACGAATGGATCGGTTCCACGGACGGTGGCCGGGCGGCTTCCATATCCTTCGAAGTGACAGAAGAGGAACCAGTTGAAGGAAGAGTAGGGAACGCTTCGGCTATGGAGGATGGGGAGAAATCCACAGAAAAACCACCAACAGAAGAAGTAATGTGAGAAACAACACCGGGCTTGGGATTATCATCAACTACTCAATTGTTGAAGAACTCATTGGCAAGCTCATACTGAGAATATCATCATTCCCCTACGGCATCAAGAACGGCAACAACCGGAAGCAACTAGCATGGCTTGGAGGGTCTTCCCTTCTTGATTCGAAGAAGCTTGGTAGAATGTAACCTCCGAAAATGTCTTTCTTAGTCGGTTTGGGAGCCATCTGTCAAAAGATTTAGGAATCAAAAACATTTTAAGTTAGAACATATTTCAAAAGAAAACAATGTAAGTGGGGTTATGATTTTGAAAATAGTTCTAGTTCTTCAAGTTAAAAGAATTTGAGTATTTAGAAAAACTTTACCGAAAGGATTAGAGTTCGAAGAACAAAGAGAGAATGGATTTTGAATACTTGAAAGTTCAAAGCTTTTGGAGAGAGAGGAAATCGGAAAGTTTGAATGAAGTATTGAATTTCCTTATATAGAAGAGAGTGATAGAAGACGGAGAGGTTTCTTGTAATAAAGAAAACGTTTCAAGCGCATGGCACGAGATATTTAAAAAGATATTGAACACGATTTTAAATATGTGGGATAAAAACTAGGTACGTGTGTGCGGCGGTTAAACCATAATGCAATAATGACAAAAAGATAACCTTTTGATAAGCGGAAAGATACGAAGTTACCTTTTTGGTCACAAAATTTTAAATTTGACCAATCATCAAGTACAAAAGGACGGTAGTAGGAGGGAGTGGGGAACATCAATGATGCTTTGTCGGTATAGGGAAAGGCGGTAGACGGGCGATAGGATTGATGGGACTTGTCGGCTCGGTGATGATCAATCGGTTGGCGACGTCACCACATTAGGCTTGGCCAGGTCGGGATATGATCGGTTAGACAAAGAAAATTGATCGGTTAGGAGAGACGACTTTTGCATCGGTTAGGGACCATCGGTTAGGGTATCTTTCATACCGGTTGAGAGTAGGACAAGAGCATCGGTTGAGCATAATCAAATGAGGCATCATCATGATCGGTTGAGAGCTTTTACGAGACGGCAAGAGTTAGCACAATAAATTAACGAATATCAATCATGCCTAGTTCTCCTCTAAGGAATTCAAATCTTTTAATGTCCAAGGTTTTGTCAAAATATCGGCTAGTTGATAATCGGTATGGACTTTTAAAAGAACAATGTTACCCTTTTCAACGTGATCCTTGAGGAAGTGATATTTGATGTCTATGTGCTTGGTCTTTGAATGCATCACGGGATTGTTGGAGGCGATATGGTGAGGTATTATCACAATAAATAGGACATACTTCTTGAGGATTTCATAGTCCACCGGTTGTTGCTTCATCCATAGAATTTGTGAACGGCAACTTCCGGCGGCTATGTACTCGGCTTGATCGTAGAAGTGGAAATTGATGCTGTTTCTTGCACGACCGAAACCAACCGGTTACCTAGAAATTGACGAGTTCCACTAGTACTTTTCTGGTGACCCTACAAGCTGCAAAATCGGCATACGAATAACCAATTAGTGTAAACGATGAATCTTTCGGGTACCACAAACCTAAGTTAGCGGTTCCCACAAGATATCGATGATTCTTTTGACGGCTTGCAAATGAGATTCTCTAGGGTCGGCTTGAAATCTAGCACATACACATACGGCAAACATGATATCGGCCTACTCGCGGTTAAGTAAAGTAGAGAACCTATCATACCTCGGTAGAGTGTCATATCTACTTTCTTACCGGATTCGTCTTTGTCTAAGTGTACATTTGTGGCCATGGGAGTGCTTTGAGGATGAGCGGAATCAAGTCCAAATTTCTTGATTAGATCTTTGGTATATTTGGCTTGATTGATGAAAATACCTTCTTGGGTTTGCTTGACTTGAAGTCGAAGGAAAAAGGTTAGCTCACCCATCATGCTCATCTCAAATTTGCTCTGCATAAGTTTCTCAAATCTCTTGCATAATTTTTCGTTAGTAGATCCAAAAATTATGTCATCAACATATATTTGAACTAACAATGAATGACCATTATGCTTTGCAATAAATAAAGTGGTGTCGATTTTACCTCGCTCGAACTTCTCACTAAGTAGGAATTTGGAGAGAGTTTCATACCATGCTCGAGGTGCTTGCTTGAGGCCGTACAAAGCTTTATTCAACTTGTAGACATGATTAGGCTTCTTAGGATCTTCAAAACCGGGAGGTTGATCTACATAAACAAGCTCTTGAAGTTCACCATTGAGAAAGGCACTTTTCACGTCCATTTGATATAGCTTAAATTCTTTGTAGGCTGCATAGGCAAGAAATAACCTAATGGCTTCTAATCTAGCTACGGGAGCAAAAGTCTCATCATAGTCTATTCCTTCCTCCTGTCTATATCCTTTTGCCACTAATCTGGCTTTATTTCTTATAATTTTTCCAGACTCATCCAATTTATTTCTATAAACCCATTTCGTTCCAATCACTGTTTGATCACTAGGTCTAGGCACTAATTCCCAAACTTTGCATCTATCAAACTGGTTAAGCTCTTCTTGCATAGCTTCTACCCAGCTGGGGTCATCAAGTGCTTCATCAGTCTTCTTTGGTTCTATGTTGGAGACCATAGCGAGAGGAAAATAAACCATGTTGTTCTTCTAAGTTTCTTAATTGGCCTCTAGTCAATCTAGGTCCAAAGACATCACCAATAACATTTTCTAAGGGATGATTTCTAGCGATCTCACTTCCCTAGGTAGGTCTTGCTGACCGATTCTGTCTTAAGGTTTCTATGGGAGGAGTGGAATCGGTTGAGGGAGGAGACCGGTTGAGGTGATCGGTTAGGTGAGGGTGGTGATGATGGTGGTCGGTAATTGGAGATGGAAATGGTAAGTTGATGGGTGAAATTGGTTCGGCTTCGGGTGATGAATTGGGAGTTGTAATATGAGGACTAGTTGGTAAGGGATCGGTGGTGAGTTTGACTAATTGATTGCCTAACCGATTGAGGAAAGAAGGAGTCATCAACTAGGTCTCTATAGGTTACACCATTAGAAGGCGACGGTTGAAACTGGAGCGATTTGCGTTGATCTTTGGTGGATTGATTAGAGTTTTGATTATCTGTTTCACTGTCTCAAAAACACCGAGAACTATCGGTACAATTTGGAGCCTTGTCGGACTCTAGCAAATCAAATTCATCAAAAGTAACATGAACAGATTCAACAATTTTCAACAACCGTTTATTAAAAACTCTAAATGCCTTCTTGTGCTTGGCGTATCCCACAAAAATGCCTTCATCGGCTTTTTCATCAAATTTACCTCGGCGTTCTTTACCGTTGTAAAGAACATAGCATTGCGTAGAAGATCTTGAAATAACTAATATTGGGGATCTGCCACGCCACGGCTCATAAGGGGTCTTGTTGTGAAACTTGTTGACCAAAGATCTATTGCAGGTGAAGCAAGGCTGTGTGTGTATAGCTTCGGCCCAAAAATACTTGGGGAGCCTAGCTTCGGATATCATTGTTTTTCCGGCTTCGATCAATGTCTGTTCTTTCTCTCAACTACACCATTTTGTTGCGGTGTACCGGCGGTGAGAAATTATGGTCTATTCCGTGATCATCACGATCTTGGCGATCCCAAGATTTTGAACTCCGTTCCATTATCGATCTCATACTTGATGATATCACATTCTTTTTGGGTTTGAAGTAGACGGAATAATCTGGTAGCAACTTCATATGTATCATCTTTTGAAGCAAACATCTCTACCCAGGTATATCTTGAGAAATCGTCTACAACAACCAAGGCATATCTGCTACCCCCAAGCGCGGTAGTTGTGGGGCCAAACAGATCCATATGTAGCAGTTGGAGGCACCTAGAAGTGGACATGCGGGGCTTCTTTGTGGAAAGATTCTTTATGTTGTTTTCCCAATTGGCGAGCTCTACATTTCCTTCCATGATCAGCCAGACACACTGAGGTAATCCGGCGACAAGATTTTTATTGGCCGGCTTGGATAGATATTTGAAGTTCGGGTGGCGAGTCTCTTGTGCCATAGCCAGGAATTCTCAACGATGTTCTTAGCTACAAAACAAACATTAGTAACATTCGAGATATTGTTTAAATCTATAGCATATACGTTACCTTTTCTATATCCAGTGAGAAGAGTTTCACCTGTAGCAATGTCTTTCACATAGCAGTTGGAAGAATTGAAAACACAATGCATACCTTTGTCATAAAATTGAGAAATAGAGAGAAGGTTGTGTTTTAGACCATCCACCAAAGATACCTTCTGAACAATTACTGTGCCTCTTTTGATGGATCCTCGGCCAGATAATTTTACCACTTTGCGTTGTCACCAAAGACAAGCTGGAGGACCAGATGCTTCTTCCAGATCGGTTAGGAGATCGGCATGACCCGATCATATGCCTAGAGCATCCACTTGTCCATAATCCAAACATCCTTACCGGCATCGGTTGAGGCCATTAAGCATTCTGAAATAAAACGGTAAGCTTATGGTCCCCCTTATTCTTTTGGGTCCAAAGAGTTAGTTCCTCTTTGGCGGCCATACACAGCCACCACACGAGCTTTTAGACTCGGTGGGTCCGGATAGGTGCTTCAAGAGGCATTCATAAGCCTTGTGACCAATAAAACCACGTTTACACATTTATTAGAAGATGGTGAGGAGGCTTAGATGAATTGATGTTCAATTTTGCCAATGCTTGAGAGGATTAGCGATTGAGCGAGACGGATCCTTTGGGGACGAAGGTGATGGAATTACCTTTGTTAACTGTTGCATCGGTTTAGGAATGCCTTTAGGTTGGAGTTGCCTTTACCGGTTGGGTGACCAGTGACGGTTGATTGACCGGTCATACCCTTACCGATGTCGGTTACCTTACCGGTTGAGGATTCCTGACCTGCAACACTATCAACAATTTTAATTCCACCTTTGCTTTTGCCATCACTAAGTGGAACATATTGTCCTAACTCAGGATCAGCTACCTCTGTCCATTGAGATTTGTTTTTGCTCAGATAGGCTTTCATCTGTACCCGTCCATTAGGATAGGTGTGAGGGACAGATTTGAAAGGTTTGGTTAACTCCTTCTTAATCTTTTTGGATTGAGCATCATCAAATTTGCCTATCAAGTTCTCAGAGACAGACTCCTTAACTGATTTGTCTTTGCTGTCGATGTCATCCCTGCTGGAGTTAAAACTTATACCAGTAGTTACATCTCGGTTAGGAGATAACTGATCTTGAATGATGGTCTCCACAGCAATTCGTGATTTTGAAAACGTGTCAATGGTTTTACAAAGAGAATTATTTCTTGACACAAGATCAGCAATTTGACAAACAGAAATGTTTAGTCTCTCAGTGAGTTCTTGATTGTCCTTCTTCAACTGATCTGACTCTAGCTTAATTTCTTTCAAAGTTTTTATTTCAGCTTTCAAAGAATCATTTTCAGTAGTGATTACTTTAAAATTATCAACCATGATTTTGTGAGCTTCATTTAATTTTTCAAAATCGGAGAAGAGCTCATTCATCACCTCTGCCATTTCAGACTTTGACATATTGGGCATAGGGTCAACAGTAGGCTGAGAGGAAGAGGATGATGGTTCAAAATTGGGATCAAAATTTGGTAGTGAAGATATCGGTTGAGGGCTAGGTTCGGTTAGAGGCTTTAAGTGAATCGGTCGGGTCTCAAGCGTCGGTTGATAGGAAGCAATCGGCAAGGCTTGAGCTTGATAGGTCGGTTGGATTGGTTGCATCGTGATGCGAGAGTGGGCAAGGATTTAGGCTGACCATAAAGGGATCCACCTATGTTTTGAATTTTGAAATTATAGGGGTTACTGCATACGCCTTGGGAGTAGAAATGGGTTCATCAAAGAATGTCAAGGGAGATCTCATAGGCGGAGTCGATCAACATAGGATGATTGTTCATTAGAATTGGGGTGTCTAAAAATAGGAGTTTGCGGGGAGATGGGTTTTTCATAGGTTCCATCCATAGCAACAAAGCGACATCGGCATCTTCATCGAGTCGGCATAGTCGGCATCTTCATTCTCGAGTCGGTCTCAAACCGGGCGGCATAGCTTTCGGTTCCATCCTCGGCAACTAAACTCTTAGATTTAGATCTAGGGAATTTCTTGAATGGTTTCTTCCTCAAAAATTCATATTTAGGTTGAGGGCATTTGGAGGCAAAATGGCCGGGTTTTCTACGATTGTAACACACAAGCTCACCTTGGGCATTCTTTCCATCGGTTGAGGTTGAGGTTTGGCCTTTCTTTTGGAAATTCCCAGATCTATGGAAGGATGAGGCTTTGGGTTGAAATGATTTCTTTGTGGGATTTCTTAAAATCCTTAAACTTTTACGTAGTTTACGGCGAAAGCGACAAATTCATCCTCTACCTCAAGAGGTGTGATAGAGGAGGTATTGGATAGAGTTGGTTGAGGTGAGATGTTGAGGGAGAATCATTGGTGGTAATTTGGCTGGTAAGCATAGAAGAACCGGGGAAGATCTCGGTGCAGTGGCGAGAGATAGATTTTTAAATTGTTTTTGAACTCCACTCAGTAGGTTGAGCTCTTCCTCATATAGAAACAAAGTAGACACAATGTTCTGGATATGAGTAGTATTCAAATCACGGCATTCTTTCAAAATAGCAACCTTCACATGCCACAAGTCTCCAAGAGAATTGAGGAATCTCATGTTTAGGTCTTTCATGGTATAGACTCTTCCTAAAGATGCACAAGAGTTACTCACCTCGCAGAATCGGTCGTACGTTTCCTTCATTGTCTCATTTGGATTCTTCTTGAAGGACTCAAACTCAGCAAAGCTTTTGTAGAGTCTGTTGTCCTTGGCCACTTGATCTCCTTCAAAGTATCTGAGAAGACTTTGCCATACTTGTTGAGCGGTCTCATAGCATTGTACTTGTTTGTACGATCTGTCATCAAGTCACGAGGTTATTATGTGCAATGCTTTTCGGTCTAAGGAATCACAAAGTTTGTCATCCTCAGTCCATTCTTCACGAGGTTTTGGCACATAAGTTTCATAAACCTCAAAGTCTTGTTCAGACTCTCTATCTGCATGATCCATGAGAGGAGTTTTGGGTGCTCTTGTTGCAAGATTGATTTTCAGGGGTGTCATTGGACCATCTCTGACTACAGTAGTTAACCTATCATCTATTGAATCCAAGTACCGCATGATTCTGTTTTTCCATACTGGAAATTCGTTATCGTTCAACATGGGAACGGATGTCAAGTTGTATGTTTGCATAATTTTTCCCGCCATTTTGGAATTGGCAATTCAAGCGGTTAAGCTTGGAAAAATGATTTTCGAAAATTGCAAGCTCTGATACCAATTGTTAGGTCCTGAAAGGTAGGAAACAGGCTAGAGGGGGGGGGTGAATAGCCTGATTAAAACTTTTTGCTTAAAAACTCTTAGTCTTGATAAAAGGTTGAAGAAAACACACTTGCTAACCGTTTGATAAGTTTTGCACAGCGGAATAAAGGTTAGGCTAGGTTTTCAACAGGTTAGGTAGAGTTTTCAAAAGCAGTCCATTAAAAATCCTTATGCAAACATGACAAATTATATTTCCAAGTAAGACAAACAAGTTGAGCAGTAGGTTGAGTCAATAGGTTGTGACCAGTTGAGAGAATGTCAACCAGTTACAACAACACAGAAATAAACAAACGCACAGAAGAATGACGCATTGTTTGAAGAGGTTCACAGTGTTAAATAACTGCTACGTCCTCTCCCAAGTTTGGTCAGAACTTGGATTTGTGAAAGTGCACTACTATATTAATGGTATCTACCTATTACAGGTTGCAAGCCAATGATTGAAGGCTGCCAAACTAAAGGTGACCACTAACGGATCGTGCTACAATAAAGACCTGGTGTTTTCTAGAGATGTGCTCACAAGTTGAGCTGATTTCTCTAGGGTGTTGTGTGTGAATCAATCAATGTGTTCCAAATGTAATCTAATGAAGGAACACTACACTATTGATTGAGGTGCACAGTGTATAAGTCCTAACAGAGATGTCTAGTGAATAAGAGGACTGAATTGAATGCCTTGAACTATGGAGTTTTCAGGATGGTAGTTCAGAGCAACTCACTCTCAAGAATCATAAATGCACCTACCTTCTTCAATGCTCCAGGGAAGCTATTTATAGAGAACTTTGAAAAGGAGCCGTTGTCTTTGAAGAGATTGCAATGATGACTTGATCAGGCATGCCTTTGAATTGAAGGATCTTAGCATTAAATGCCTGAGATAGGAGAGAGAAGATTTTTCCTTGAGAGGTTGAAAGGATGTGAGTACTGGTCATTTTGACAATCTATTTTGAGCTTCTGACAGCCGTAGGAATGTCACTTCAGCGTCTATTCAGCATGCTTGCCTTACCAACTTTAGCTAAGGGGATTCTTTGGGTAGTTGGGAGCAATAAATGCTTCGGTTAGGCTAGGCTGAGGAAAGCTTGCTGAGGAAGCCTTAACCGGCAAAGGATAGGATGCAACCTGTGAAGGTTACATCGGCTAGATAGGCGACCGGTTAGATTGACATAGCGGTTAGGAATTCAACCGGTTAGGGTGGCAAACCGAGTAGCTCACAGAAAATATCATGGGAGCAAATCTTCACACCTTCAAGTCTTCAAGGTCTTGAGAAAATTACATGAAATAAAAAACACTGGCACTAGCATTAAGGGACCTATCATACATAGAAAAATTCTATTGGGTCTAATTAAAATTAGGGGTCCACATTAATGCTTGTTGTGATTGGGTTTAAGCAATTCTAAACCTAAGCATATATTTGACTAACAAACAAATTTCTTTTTTGGGTCATGTGGTGTCAAGTTCTGGTATTGCCGTGGATCCTACGAAGATTGAGGCCATAGTCAACAGGAAACAACCTTCAACAATGACTGAAGTCCATAGTTTCCTTGGGTTAGCGGGGTATTATCGAAGATTTATAGAGGGATTTTTGAGAGTTGCAACTCCGTTGACAAGGTTGACTCGGAAGGACATATCTTTTGTTTGGGATGCTAAGTGTGAAGCTAGCTTTACTGAGTTGAAGAAGAGATTGACTTCAGCCCCGATTCTTACCCTTCCAGATGGATGCGAGAATTTTGTGATTTTCAGTGATGCCTCGAAGGAAGGATTGGGTTGTGTTCTTATGTAAAATGGGAAAGTAATTGCGTATGCTTCGAGGAAGTTATCACCAGCGAAGCAGAATTATCCTACTCACGACATGGAGTTGGCTGCAATTATCTTTGCGTTGCATAAGTGGAAGCATTATTTATATGGAGCAAAATTTGAGGTATTCAGTGATCACAAGAGTCTGAAATATTTGTTTACCCAGAAAAAGTTGAACAACAAGCAGAGGTGTTGGTTAGAGCTCTTGAAAGACTATGATTGTGTCATTTCCTATCATCCGGGAAAGGCTAATGTGGTGGCGGATGCGATTAGCCGAAAGGCTCATTTATCAACATTGGTGTCCCGTGAATCGAGAGGTGAGATGCTATTTGCAAATGTCCGAGCAATTCCTACTCTATATGGAGATCTTATGGAAGCTCAGCAAAATGATACTGAATTGAAGAAAATTTTAGGGAAATTACAAGATGGAAAGACCGAGGAGTTTGTGTTGAACAAAGATGGGATTTTAACATTTCGAGGCAAAATTTGCATACCTTCTTCATCGGAGATCAAAAGGCAAGTATTAGAGGAAGGTCACAAGTCCAGATTTGCTATTCATCCAGGAATCACGAAGATGTATCAGGACTTGAAGAGAGGTTATTGGTGGAATGGCATGAAAAAGGAAATTGTGGAGTTTGTATCAAAGTGCTTGACTTGCCAACAAATCAAATCCGAGCATCAGAGACCGGCGGGACTACTTCAACCATTAGATATTTCGGAATGGAAATGGGAAGGAATCTTGATGGATTTTGTGACTGGATTACCACCTACCTCGAAGAAAATGGATGCCATATGTGATTACATATTCATGGTTGTTGACTTAATATATTTTTTAACTCCTCTATGACTCTAATCCTAGTAAAACATTAGAGCTTTACAAGGAAGTTTGAACTTGTCCAAAATGATATAGGGAAGGTCTTTAAATATGGTCCTGAAAATGGTTGGAAGGCGTTATGAAAACTTAACCAAAGTTGTTAAAACTTGGTAAATAACTCTTGAACCTTTATAAAAGGTACTCAATTTTGTGTAATGAATATGTAGGGCTTACTTGTGATACATTGTACCCATATGTGATTACATATTCATGGTTGTTGGTTCAAATAGTGTATGAAATACAAGTTGCACTATTTTATTGGTTTGAGCATGAGTATTAATACCATGTTATTGGATTGATATTATTCAATAGTGTTTGAAATACAAGTTGCATTATTGTGATGGTTTAACATGAGTGATATTACCATGCTATGTATTGATATCCCGATTGTGGATTTATTTTCAAGTATCTATTATGTGCTTGAATGTGGTTATATCAGCTGATGTGTAGGGGTATAATGGAATACGATCAATTATGAGAAATTGTTCCATAAGGTGATCAGATTACATTATACCTGTGACTGTCCCCTTCTGTGGCCACAGATTGGGGTAAATGCTTCTGTATTGAGCCAAAAGCCTTACAGATTGTTGCGATCTTATATGGTTCTCTGAAATATGAGTCTTATAAGATGTGAATATGCTTAAGAAGTTCACAAATGAGTGGAGTTTTACTCCCGACGTTGTACGACTTATTGTTCAGACGGGAAAGGTAAACTGAGGTAACGTAATGTGTTTACCGCTTTACCAATGTGTTGTGAGCATCCTGGTTATGTGTTGCATTTTATATGGCATATTGTTGCATCCATAATAGCTTATTGAGATTTATTCTTACCCCTTCTCCATTTACTGTTTTAGATCGTGCTGAGACAGGTGGACCAGACCAGTGAGGTCAGGAAGGAGTTTGGACAGCGTTCTTTTGAGTTGTCAGGGTATGTATATGGTTGCGAGTTGGTGTAAGTACCCCAATCTGGGTCCTTAATGTCCCGTCAGCCCGAATTAATGATTTATAATCATTTAGGGGCATTTTGGACATTATTTTGACAATTTGAATGAGAAAGGACCTCTTAGGAATTAAAAAATAATAAAATACCTCGCTGGAAATTTGTCATATCCAATAAAAGGGAATATTGACCAAGAGCAAAATGCCAAAACTGCTTTTCTGCACAGATCAGGCACGCTGTTGGGGTCATCCGCGCGGACAAGATTGCACCTACAATCTTGTCCACTCGGATAAGATTGTCATCCAGACAACCTATAAATACAGCCCTTCTCCCTCAGTTTAACAAGGCTGAAAAACACCCAAGTAATTCGAAAACCTACTGTTATAATGCCAAAATTCATCCCCAACTAGTCCTTCACACCTTCAAAATTCAAAATCCAACACCAAATCCAACCTCAAATCCATCTCAAACTACCCTTAAGCCTTGAAATCTCTCAAGCCCTAAACAACAAACCAAGAAACAATTGGTAAACCCTTACCTCCCTTACTCAAATCTCCTTCATCCATGCATATTTTTCATATATAAATGATGTAGCCTAGTTCTTTCACTTGCTTGCTCATCCCCTTTCCCTCTTGTCCCAAGGATCCAAGAGGATCTCCATGGAATCCATTTCCATGTATGATCCTCTAAATTGATCCACATTCTCTTTTATTTTATGTCATTCCCCACTCCCCTTTTTACATCTCTTGGTACTTGTTTGCTTGACCTAGAAGATGGTCATTTTAGAGTCAATCTCCACATATGACCACTTCTAAATGGTCCATACTACCTAATTTCATGCCTTTTTACATTTTTAGCTTTTACTTGTTTTCTTGACCTAAATATGGTCATCTTGGAGTCAATCTCCATAGATGATCATTTCAAATGGTCCACATTATTTACATTCCTTGCAAATTCCCCTCCCCATGTCTAAGATGCTCACCTTGGAACACTTTCATTGGATGAACATCATCTAGACTTACAAAATAGGTCACACAAGATGTACGAGATACACTTGAGTATAGATCTCAAGGATGGTCATCTTATGACCACCTTAGAGATCTTCCTCTAAAGTTGATACATCTTGACCTAACTCTCTTGTCAATTTACTTTCATGTCAAATTCCCCTTTTTTCCTTAGCAAATGAAATGCTCACAAAGTCCTAACGTACCCCCGGGATGACTTGATTAAGTGGATTCATCACTTATGACCACTAATCAAAGTCTAGGGAAAGAGAGGATAAGCACGGATGCCAAAATCCAAATCCCCCTTTACTTTCTGTCTTTCAGTTACAATTCCAGTTAAGTCCTGTAAATCCAGCTAACTTTCTGGAAATTACAGTGTCTAAACTGGAAACTGTAAAAATATTGACACTACAGGGCTATCCGCGCGGATGAGATTGCACTGCAGTCTTGTCCGCGCGGATGACATTGTCATCAGCAAACAGTCCCTCAATTTTCTGTTATTTTCAGTTTAATCACTATTTTCAAACTGTTTTTCAGTTCAGTCCCTAAAATTTCAGTTATTTTCAGAAAAGTCCCTTTAAATACACACACACACAAAAGGTTTCAAGTGAGGAAGACTCATCTTATGAGGCATTCTGGGTGAACACCAACGTTCTTCCCGGAATGTAACGTGGCCTCTGAACTCACTTTCTCTAATATTGGGTATTTTTCAAAGTTTTGGCCCTTAAACTAAAAACGACGTGGCGACTCCGAAACGATTTTTCAAAGTCCGATAAAGATTTTTCAAAACTTCCAAAAACAAACAAAAGTTTTGTCGAGCGGCCAAAGAAAAAATCGGGATACACATCATCACAGTGGCGACTCCGCTGGGGAGGAAAATAAATAAGTTTTTTTTTTTTTAAAAAAAAAGAAAAAATAATAAAAAATGATATTCGGTATATAGGTGAAAACTATTAAATTTCCTCTTCAACGCCTCCTTGTGGAGTCGGGGATAAATTATGGTAGAACAATACCACATACCAGTATCATTTCAAAAAAAAAAAAAACTTTTGTGGGTCATACTTTCGTCCCAACACTTGAGACTTTTTGTTTTGTGTGTGTATGTATTTTCCCGTTATGCTTTGTTGTCGTTTTGACTGTCCCGAAAAAGTCAAATTTTGATTGTCGGATCGATTCTTTTAACTATTAAATGTCATGTGCTTACATGTTTTCAAAAAAAAAATCTTCTGCATGTATCATGCCTTTAAGATACATTTGAAAATTTATGTTTTTACTCAAAAAGGGAAGATAGACTGCCGCACGCTACGCGCACGTCGACCTTACACTGCACACTACGTTCTTAACACGGGAAATCTCAGTAGCAGTCTGGGAAGCCTTACTATGCCTCTTGGTGCGAGCACGGGACGACCCAAACAGCCATTGGTTTTCCCTCGTGTCGACCCTGCACTTGTCCGTGACACACTTTTTCCGAGACTCCGTTGGTTTTTGGTCATGTCCATGTCAGACTGTGTCAGTGCATGCCCTGTGTAGGTCAAACCCTAGTCAATGTGCCAAGTCAGGATCCCCCGCGGACCTAACTCAGTCGAAGTCATGCCGGTTTTTTGTCATGAACTTTGACCTGATCTTGACTGGGGCTCGGACTTTGACTTTGATCCTCACAGCTCATACACCGGCTCCCGGTATGACACCGAGTCATCAAGGATTAATGCTCAATCCATGTCTAATTACCGCTTAACCAACGACGAGTCAAGATCCCTTGTGGACTATTATCAGTCGGAGTCATGCCGGTTTTCCGTCAGGCACTTTGACTCGATCTTGACCCTCGGCGCTGGCCTTGCCGGCAATTTACATCGAGTGCGCGTTAAGACTTCATGATCTGCCAGACCTTAGGTTCGTTTTCCTTTTCGGTCGGTGGTACCCGCTTGCCCTACGGAATCTGAAATTGTCACGGGCAGAATCACAAGTGATATCTAAGGTGATAACACCACCAACGATAGCACTTGAGATAACACACACACATACTTCGAAAATAAAATAATTTTGTAAAAGAGATTGCAGCGGAATAAAAACACCAAAATTGTTTTTCTCAAGTTATATAAATATAACTTGAGAGTGCCTCTTAGGCAAGACTTTATAATCACTATAATGAATTTACAAAGCCGAAAATGTTCCCTATGGCTATAACAATATGAGCTCTATGGAACAAGAGATAAAGAACGGAATCCTATCCTAGCCTTCACACAACTTGATACCAATGTAATCAAGTGCGAAATTACAAGGGAGGAAGGATTAAAAGAACCAAACAAAGAACTCTATCTCTAAGCTTTCGAAGGTGTGAATAAATTGCATGTGTTGGTATAAATTGGCATGTCTTCAAATGAAACCTTCCAAGTTTATTTATAGTCTTCAAATACTTGAAGGCTACTCAATAAACAGCCTTGGGGCTGTATTTGCACGTTAAGAAAGAGTGGGAAAGAGGTTGAGAATGTTCCTTGATTCAAGCGCCCACTTCCTCAAAAATAGCAGCCGTGTTGATTTATTTTCAAGTCCAAGCTTCAACACCTTGTACTCCCAAGCTTTATCAACCTTGTACTCTTCTTTTATTCAGCAACAACTCCTTGACCAAGTCTCCACGTGTTTTAATTTGTTGTTGCCAAAGTTACGATTTTATGCATAAAATGTTATTTATACATAAATCATTTCCTTCCAAATTCCTCACGTGTCTAGCTCTTTCTTCGATCCTATTGCTGTCTGAAATATGAACATAAACCATAGACTATACAGATTATATTAGCACATTAGTCCATTAAATAATAAACAAGAAATATACAACTATATAAATTCCAGTACAGGAAATCATCTACGATATCACCTGAAATTTTGGAAATCATCTACGATATCACCTGCAGTTTACACTAACAATCTCTCCCTTAGTTGGATATTTCTTCTCAAAACTAATGTGCTGCTCTCCTGCAATGTTAGTCCATAAATAGATATACAGAGCATAGAAACACAGTATAATATCTCCATAAAAATTAACTCCCCCTTAATCAAGGAGCTAATCCTAAACAATGATTTATCACAATAAACTAATTTATTTCAAACTTTAAAAAGTTTTCGAAATAAACTAAGTTAACATAAAAACAATAAACCATTGTAGCAAAATATCATCCAAACTAGCAAAACATCCTAACAGTTAAAGTTTTAAACAGACCAACTAAAGTGTTTTGCAACCAACATAAACAAAATAAAAGAAAATTGTTTAGAGAACCACATCACATCACCAAAATAAAAGAAATTGTTTTAGGACACCACAAACCAAACCACCAACAAGATAGTGGCAACATAAACCTTCAGGCTCAACAACCTTCAGATTTCAGTTTTTTTTTCTTCTTCTTCTTCAAACTCCTTTTCTTCTTCATCTTCCTCCTGATCTCCTTCCCTATCACTTCCACCATCACTTGGGCCAGCACTGGTGGTAGCACCTGCAGTAGCACCAGCTCCAGAAGTTGTAGTTGCAGCAGATCCTCCCCCTGTTTGGGAAGAAATTTCATCAATGAAAGCATCAGTAGCCTGCTTAAGCTTAGCCCATCCCTCAACAAGTTCTCTCATTGCACTTGATTGTTTGTGCAAAAAGTTGAGCACTGTGCCTTTGGGATTGATGGACCAGTGTTGCCCAGAAGATTTATCATGTTGGACAGAATACTTGCAGCATCAGTTCCTGCAAAAGTATTAGGGGCAGCACCTGGGGAAGCACTTGGGATATCACATGAGATAGCACTAGGAAGAACAGAGGCTGTTTCATCAGATTTTTGCCAAGGAAGATCTTTCGTATACCTTTTACCTTTTTTCAGTTGTTGATCAATGGTATAATACTCAGGTTCAGAGGTGAAAACATCAGAGGCTTCAATGGGCAAGGATTGAAACACTAAAACTTTGAAGATTAAAGAAGGATAGGGGAAAAAGCTAATGTTCATTTCTTTCTTTCTACCCCATGAAGCTAAGTGTTTGAACACTAATCTTCCGAAGTTAATCCTTAAGTTCTTACCCAATCTGTACAAAACATTCGCATGCTCCAAAGTAACAATAGGTTCATTCGTAGTAGGGATCCAATTGAAGATGCATAACTTGTGAAGCACAGAATACAGAGAAGTAAGCCTAGAAGCATGAAGTTTCTCCTTTAAAGGTCAGGTCTGAAGTTTGTTGTGAGTGAGCAATTTAACCATTTCATCCCTATTAACCCTAATGCTCTCATCATCTAAATTTGGGAGGCCTAAAACCTTATTGATTAGGGCTGGAGTAAAGGAATAAACTTTTCCCCTTACAAAGACTTTCCCAAATTTTTCAGAACCTTCATTGTCCAAATGAGCATGTAGGTTAGCAAAGAAATTTCTCACCACACTTCCAACAAACACAGAAGCATGATTATTAGCTTTAAGGAAATTCATGTCCTTCAAAAACTGAACCATTCCTTCCTTTTCTAACTGACACTCATCAATGTGCTTTTCTTTTAACAATTTCTTACTCGAATTATTCAACCAAAACTCCATGTTTTCTTTCTTATAAAATTCCAAAGTAAGAAATGGTTTTGGAAAAGCCTTATCCTCTTCATTTCGACTAAGTTCATCACCAGAATTATCACTAGAAGAACGAGTAGGAACAGAGGAGGGGGCAGGTGTTACCTCAGATGATATCCTCTTCTTGGTAGCACCTTTGGTAGCACTCACTGAAGCTTTGCCCTTGCCCTTCTTCTTATGAAAATCAGATAGAGTTTCCTCATCTTTAGCATCCACCCAAGCATCAAAAGAATCCACAGAAGGTTCCTTCTCTTTGTTGGCATCGAAATTCTCATCACTCACATGAGGTGAGGACACATCTAAGGAGCTTTCTGAGACTTCAATCGAATCAGAGGTGGTATTTGATGTAGCCTTGAACCTGATTGACCTAATACGGTTGGAGGACCTCCTCTTTGCAACTTGAGGAGATAGCTTGAATGTTGGAGCTTTCCTCTTCCTCTTCTCTTTTGATTCGACTGGAATGAGAGTGACCTTAGGAATGCCATGTTCGAATGAGGCTGTGGGGACAGAGGCTGGAACAATAGCCATTATAGGAGGAGAAGAACTTGGTGTAATCATGGGAGATGTTTCCATGGCTACACGAGAAGCAACGGATGGGGCAATGCTTGGGGAGATATCCATTTGGTCCGTGTGAGAGGGTTCGACATTGGTTTTGGATGGAGAAGCCATGGAGATTTTTTTTTTGGGAATTTTTGGAACGGAATTTAGACCTAGAATTTTGGGAGAGACGAACGGCATTGAAGAGGGTTTAAAAGGAGAGATAGAGTAACGGTTAGAGAGAGATAAGGGAGAGGTGGAGTGAAAATAGGAGAGTGATTAGATAGGAAACATAAAATTAAATTTGATTTGACATTTTAAGTCCTATCTAAACTAAACCCTATTAATACTCTTCTAATAAACCCTATCCACTCACCTTTTTAAATAAACCCCAACAAATCAACACACACGGTTGTAAAAAATATATTTAAAAAATATATTTTTTTTATGTAAAATGAAAAAATAAAAATTAAGTAAACAAAATATTTGTTAACTACATCCGAAATTTTTGAGAACAAAGTCAAAATAAATTAAGGTTAGTTAAACAATAATGTTTACCAAAAACTTGTTGAAGACGTTTTCAAAATCGTAAACTCTTTAATTAAACAGACTTTTAGATTTTGAAAAATTAATCAACAATATTTCGAAAATAAGAAATAAAAAACTAATATAGCACACACTAATGTGTTAAGGCAATGATGGTAACACGTGGGATAACACATGTGATATAAATCCCCTTGATAAATATTTTTTCATTTTCAAGCATTTCAAGCATAACAAGCTGAGCATTTTCAGGCACTTCAGGCATAACAAACTGAGCATTTTTCATGTACTCTAGGCATAACACGCCTATATATATTTTTTAAGTACATTGCTTGTTATAAAGGATCAATACACTTCTTTAAACAAGAAGATATCGTAGTAACGAGCTCCGTGCTTCGAGTTATATTTCAAGTGTAAAGATCCTGATTTATGCCTTTCAAGTAGGGTACACTGTAGTAGCGAACTCCATGTCCCTAATATTGAGCATAAATCACCTCATACATTCTCATTGACAAGAGTACATCGTTGCAGCGAACACCGTGTCCCGAGCTCGAGAGAATAGTATGGAAATAAAATGCCTTTGCCTTTTATTTATCAAGAAGAAAAGATTAGTGACTTTGTCACTTTAAGCATGTGAAGGGGAGTGATATCAGACATGATAACCTAAGTAATAACCTACCATAACAAAAAGGTCAGCATGTGTCACAGTTAGAAATAAGCTAACCAGATTAAAAGAATATATAAAAGCATTTTTTTTAAATAAAGAAAAAAAAATACACTAATATACAAGTGTTACCCTAAGTGATAACATCACTTGGGGTAGCACATATAAACAGACTCAGAGATTACAAAGACCAAGAGATCTTTTCAAACTAGAAAATCTCTCGTGGTCTAAGGCCTTGGTAAAGATGTCAGCCAGTTGATACTTAGTATCAATATGATCAATGTTAATTAGGCCTTTATCTACCATATCTCTAAGAAAATGATGACGTATATCTATGTGCTTAGTACGGGAATGTTGAACAGGGTTTTTTAAAATGTTGATAGCACTCAGGTTATCACAGTACATAGTCAAAAAATTACTCTCTAGGCCATAATCATCTAGCATATGTTTTAGCCAAATAAGTTGTGAGCAACAACTACCAGCTGCAACATACTCAGACTCAGCCGTGGAAAGAGAGACACAATTTTGTTTACGACTATACCATGCAACTAAATTGTTACCCAAGTAAAAACACCCCCCACTAGTACTCTTCCTATCATCCATATCCCCCGCCCAATCCGAGTCGCTAAAGCCTACCAAATTGGTGTTAGTATCCTTACTAAACCAAATCCCTAATTCACTTGTTCCCGAAACATATTTAATTATCTTTTTGACAGAATTAAGGTGTGAGACTTTAGGATTGGCTTGATAACGAGCACAAACGCACACACTAAACATGATATTAGGACGACTAGAAGTGCGATAGAGAAGGCTACCTATCATAGAATGATATAAAGTAGGATCAACATCCTCACCTACTTGGTCTCTACCAAGTTTAAGAGAAGAACACATGGGGATTTTTGAACTTTTTGCTCCTTCCAACCCAAATCGTTTCACTAGGCTCTTTGCATACTTGCTTTGTGAAATGAATATCCCTTCATTTATTTGTTTCACCTGCAAGCCTAGAAAGAATGTTAACTCACTAATCATGCTCATTTCAAATGTTGATGTCATAGCCTCTAATAAATCTTTTAAACACGTTTGAGAAGTAGAGCCATAGACTATGTCATCAACATAGATTTGAACAATGACTGTTTCTTTGCCATGCCTTAGGATAAATAAGGTCCTATCTGCTTCACCTCTTGTAAAACCATATTCAAGTAAAAAAGAGGTTAGGCGACCATACCATGCATGTGGAGCTTGTTTCATGCCATATAAGGCTTTATCAAGTCTATATACATGGTTTGGTAGATGAGGATCTTCAAATCCTTTTGGTTGTTCAACAAAAATTTCTTCTTTTAAATAACCATTTAAAAAGGCAGCTTTAACAACCATTTGAAACAAGGTAATTTTTAGATAACAAGCTATAGCCAAGAGGAGTCTTATGGATTCTATTCTAGCAACGGGAGCAAAGGTCTCATCAAAGTCAACACCTTCAATTTGGGTGTAACCTTGAGCTACGAGACGAGCTTTGTTCCTTATAATATTTCCTTGCTCGTCAGATTTATTTTTGAAAATCCATTTTGTACCAATTACATTAGTGTTAATGGGACGTGGTACTAAACACCAAACTTCATTACGAGCAAATTGTTCAAGTTCCTCTTGCATGGCATGTATCCAAAAATTATCTTTTAAAGCTTCTGAAATATTTTTGGGTTCTAAGGAGGAAACAAAACAGGAATATTTTACCTTGTGGTATGTGGTGGACATGCACACATACCTCACCATTTCACGACTACTAAAGGGCTCATTATTCCTTGTTCGTACTCCTTCACTTGCTTCTCCAATAATCTGAGATGAATGATGATCTCTTCTGATCCTAGCTGGTGGATCCCTTCTCAAATCTTCACACACATGAGCATCATCATCAAACTGTTCATCCTTTTCAGTTGCTGGACTGATCTTAGGTGATACCGGAGATGCTATCCCTTCAGTGGCAACACTCTGGTCAGCACCTGGGGTATCACTTACTTGATTTTGATCCTCCAGTTCTTCCAGCAATATCAATGGAGACTCCTACACTCCATCACCTGTAACACTTGCTAAGTCATCAAAAACAACGTTAACTGATTCCTGAATGGTTTTTAACCTAAGGTTATAAACCCTATATGCTCGAGTGTCCTGAGCATACCCAAGAAATATAGTCTTATCACTTTTAGAGTCAAATTTAGCTAAGTAATCCCGATCATTTAGAACAAAACACACATATCCAAATGTATGAAAATAATGAACTTTTGGTATCCTACCATTCAAAATTTCATAAGGTGTCATTCTAGTACCAGGTCTTAGAAAAACTCTATTGGCCGTGTGACAAGCCGTGTTTAAGGCCTCAGCCCAAAATCTTTTTGAAATTCTTTTTGAAAACAACATCACACGTGCCATTTCAAGTAAGGTCCTATTTTTCCTTTCAGCCACCCCATTTTGTTGAGGTGTTTTAGGAGCAGAAAACTCATGTTTAATTCCTTTTAATTCACAAAAAGTAAAAAACAATGAATTATCAAACTCCGTTCCATGATCAGACCTTATTCTCATGATAAGAGCACAAAACATGTTTTTGATTTTAGCATGTAAGATCTTAAACTTTTCAAAAGTTTTTGATTTTTCTTTCAAAAAATATACCCAAGTAAATCTAGAAAAATCATCAACTATTACAAAAGTATATCTCTTACCTCCTAAACTGTCTACCTCAACTGGACCCATTAAATCCATATGCATCAATTGAAAACAGTGAGTTGTCCCAGAATACTCCTCATTATGTTGGGTAGCACTATGGGTAGCACGTGTTTGTTTACCTTTGAGACAATCTTCACATATGATTTTCGTACTTATGTCCAGACTAGGTATACTTCTTATAGCTTCAGCCTTAATGAGTTTCACAATGTTTCGAAAATGGACATGGCCCAACTTTTGATGCCATAAGGTAGCATCATCAACTCTCACAAAATGACACACTTGTTTATCCTCAACAAGATAACAATTATTACTTGATCTAGTATCAGTCATAACTCAGTTATTGGTACAATCAAAAACTTCACAAGTGTTTTTATTGAATTTCACTTCAAGATTGTCATCACAAAGTTGGCTAATACTAATTAAATTAGTTACAAGTCCATCAACATGCAAAAAAATTTTCAAAGCAGGAAATCCAGGTACATTTAAAATGCCTTTTCCTACTATATTACTCTTGCCACCACCACCATATGTTACACTACCACCTTGAATAGGTTCATATTCTTTTAAAAACAATTATTACTTGATCTAGTATCAGTCATAACACAGTTATTGGTACAATCAAAAACTTCACAAGTGTTTTTATTGAATTTCACTTCAAGATTGTCATCACAAAGTTGGCTACTACTAATTAAATTAGTTACAAGTCCATCAACATGCAAAAAAAATTTCAAAGCAGGAAATCCAGGTACATTTAAAATGCCTTTTCCTACTATATTACTCTTGCCACCACCACCATATGTTACACTACCACCTTGAATAGGTCCATATTCTTTTAAAAACATTTTTGTTCCTGTCATGTGACGTGAACAACCACTATCAAAATAACATGAACCTTCAACATTAGTTTTTAAGGCAGTGTACACAACATCACATATCAGGTTAGACTTAGGTTTCCACACTTTCCTACTTTGATTCTTTCTCTTCTGACTGGCAGTGATATCTGACGTGCTAGGCAACACTTTAGGTATCACAGAGAAACTTGACTGTTTCTTTAAAAGAGTTTTACAATCATTTTTCAAATGTCCAGTAGAGTAACAGTAGTTACATATTTTCACCTTGTCAGAAGTCTTATCAGAAGATATTAGTTCAACGTTGTCTCTTTCTTTAACAAAAACTACCTTATCTTCCTTATTAGCCAAAGTAGATGTAATAGCACTTAAGGACTCTTGAAAACCCATACCTGCCTTGAGTGGTTTGCTCAACCCAAGAATTGCATCCAACTTGGAAGAACTCGTGTTGAGTTTCTTAAATGTGGCCTCGGCTAGAGTAAGCTTGGCCTTGACTTTGTCCAGCTCCACATCCTTCTTTGTGAGTTGAACTTCCAATCTAGTCAAGCCATCAGTCAGGTCTTGAACCTCTTTGGACAGAGAAACCACCTTCTTGTTCTCTTTCTTGAGTAATGACCCCATCCAGAGCATGCATGACATTGGATTTATTCAAGGTATTTTGGATCAGATCTAGATTGATCTGATGATGCTCTCCTTATGGGACAACCTTTCTGAGTAGATGGAAATGTCCTCTTCGGCATTGAATTGTACACCTTGGTTTGTTGCTCTTTAGCCTTCACCTGCACATTCTCTTTGTTAAATTTTCGTAACATAGAGTTATATTTCCTAGCAAGCAAGGAAACACTGGCATCTTCACCTAATTCCTCAAAAATTTCGTCATCCTCATCAGTTGAAACATTGGAGGATTGAACTTGTAAAGCAATACTCTTGCCTTTAGAAGCTTCACTTTGCTCAGCAAGGTTTGACTCAAAAAATTTTAAAATGCTCATTAAGAAATTGATGTCCATAGTAGAAAGATTGTGAGCCTCTTCTATAGATGAAACCTTCATATTAAAACGCTCAGGGAGAGTTCTAATAGCCTTTGAAACTAATTGTTTGTTTGTAAAAGGTTCACCTAAAAGTTGACACTCATTAGCAATGTCAAATAATTTTTCAAAATAAGAGGAAATGGTATCATTTTCACCCATTCTCAACCTTTCAAATTTGCCAGTAAGACCTCTAAGTTTGTTTTCACGCACACTAGAATCACCTTCACAAAACCTTTGTAAAATATCCCAAGCTTCTTTAGCTATGGAACTATTTTGAACAAGTTTAAAAATGTGCATGTCAACCCACTCAAAAATAGCATTAAGAGCTTTCTCATTATAGTTAGCTAGGGTGATCTCTTCACTAGTCCACTCGGTGTCAGGTTTAACCTGGATATCACCATCCTCAATCAGGAGGTAAAAGTGGAAGAGAGTACCCATTAACTATCGATCGCCACGCTCGGAGATCAATTGATTTGATATGCGAGCGAAGACGAATCTTCCAATATGCATAATTCGAACCATCTAAAACAGGAAGACGTTTTTGGTTTGGATTTGCAGGATCATATGCCATGAAAACTAGACCAAGCACTTAGTATCGTCAAGTGAACTGCTCTGATACCAATTGAAATTGTCACGGCCAGAATCACAAGTGATATCTAAGGTGATAACAGCACCAACGATAGCACTTGAGATAACACACACACATACTTCGAAAATAAAACAATTTTGTAAAAGAGATTGCATCGGAATAAAAATACCAAAATTCTTTTTCTCAAGTTATATAAATATAACTTGAGAGTGCCTCTTAGGCAAGACTTTATAATCACTATAATGAATTTACAAAGCCGAAAATGTTCCCTATGGCTATAACAATATGAGCTCTATGGAACAAGAGATAAAGAACGGAATCCTATCCTAGCCTTCACACAACTTGATACCAATGTAATCAAGTGCGAAATTACAAGGGAGGAAGGATTAAAAGAACCAAACAAAGAACTCTATCTCTAAGCTTTCGAAGGTGTGAATAAATTGCATGTGTTGGTATAAATTGGCATGTCTTCAAATGAAACCTTCCAAGCTTATTTATAGTCTTCAAATACTTGAAGGCTACTCAATAAACAGCCTTGGGGCTGTATTTGCACGTTGAGAAAGAGTGGGGAAGAGGTTGAGATTGTTCCTTGATTCAAGCACCCAATTCCTCAAAAATAGCAATCGTGTTGATTTATTTCCAAGTCCAAGCTTCAAAACCTTGTACTCCCACTTGTACTCTTCTTTTATTCAGCAACAACTCCTTGACCAAGTCTCCACGTGTTTTAATTTGTTGTTGCCAAAGTTACAATTTTATGCATAAAATGTTATTTATGCATAAATCATTTCCTTCCAAATTCCTCACGTGTCTAGCTCTTTCTTCGATCCTATTGCAGTCTGAAATATGAACATAAACCATAGACTATACAGATTATATTAGCACATTAGTCCTTTAAATAATAAACAAGAAATATACAACTATATAAATTCCAGTACACAGGAAATCATCTACGATATCACCTGAAATTTGGGAAATCATCTACGATATCACCTGCAGTTTACACTAATAGAATCCTTGTTCGGGGTTACAGGTTGAGGATCCACAGACGTAGTGATGGGTCCCACTGATCCAGGACTTAGAATAGTTAAAAAAAAAAGAGCAATCTTTTCCAACCGCTTAGGTTTTAATAAAACACGTTTTAAGTAAACGGGAACAAATAACTGCATGTTGCATGAGCCTTGAGCCCAAACACCCACCCTTTTCTTCCACCCCCAAAGTCTGAACCTCCCTTGTATCTTCCTCCCGCAACACCTCGCAAGGCTTGGGTACGGACACCGTGTCACCGTCTGGCTAGTTGGGAAGAATCAAGCGCATCGTCAACTTCACCGTTTGCTTCAACTCCGATTTTCAGAATGTCTGCATCAGCTGGTAACAATGGGGACAATACCACTCCACCTTCTGGGATCCCTCAGACAGACCAGCATTGGATCCAGTTGGTCGAACAAATGAGACTGCGGCAGGAAGCACAGATAAACAACCTTCTGGAGGCTATTAGGAGCCATGGTTTGATTGCCAGTCCCAATCCCGACGGCACTTTCACCGTGAAAGAAGAGGAGGACCCTAATCTCACTCTCGATCGCCCCGAGTATGTCAGGATGCCACCACCAGCCTCCTATGTGACTATCGCCAAAACCCCTGCTTCTCGGCCTACAAGTCAGCCGACCCCCAAGCAAAAGCTCAAAATGACACCGTCACAGTTTGATCCAAAGCAGCAATCAGGGATGGGTCAGTTCGGCTCTTCTCAGCAGCAGTCAAATGTCCCTCCTCAGAATGGTATCCATCAGGCAAATCCCAGTGCTGCCCGAGCTGTCCAAGCGGATATCAGCAAAGGAAATGAGACTTTACTTCCAGGGAGCTTCCGAACAATGGAGGAAGTATGGTTAGCCATCAGGGATCTCGAGAACGCCAGAACGAGTAGCAGGCCTGGATTGAGGAAGCCACACGCCATTTTGGAACCTTGACAATTCCCCAGCTGACTGGAGCTCCCCTAAAGGACAAATACGTGCCTGCTCCCCCAGTTTCTAATGCCTCCCGTTACCCCTCGGGATCCAATTATTTGCTTCCAGGTGAACCCAGCAATCAGCATATCGAGGCCCCGGACCCACAGCCAGCTGTCGAACACATTTAGTGGGATGTCTGCGACTGTCCCGATTGCCTCGAGAGAGATTACCAAGATGAAATCAGTGAAGACTGTCCCCCAAAGAGGAAAACGAAGCCCTCTTCCCAACAAAAGTTGAAGGAAAGATATGAAGCTGGTGATCCCGCAGTGGGAACCCTTGGAGAGCCATCCGGAAAATTTGATTACTATGTCATCTATTCCAGTAAATTCCCTCAATCGAGCTCACTCAAAACCGCTCTAGCGCAGCTCGACCAGAGGCTCCAATCCCACCACGAGTTGTCGAACATATTTGGTGGGATGTCTGTGACTGCCCTAACTGTCTTGAGAGGGACTATCAAGATGAGATAAACGAGGATCATCCTACCAAGACGAAGAAAGCTTCCTCTCAGCAAAAGTTGAAAGAAAGGTTCGAAGCCGGTGATACCACTGTTGGGACGCTTAGGGAACCTTCATGGAAATTCGACTACTACATCCTCTACCCTAATGAACCTAAGCCGCTACACAGATGACTGCGCAATCTTGAGGCTCGCGATCTAAGTACCAATGAGGAGTAGCTGAGAGAAGGCCTACCCATCCTTAAGTGAAAATGTTAAAATAGTCTTTTAGTCAACCTTTGTAGGTTCTAATATTTTCTAGTCACCTAAGTCCTTCATGGGCATCTGCTATTGTAGTCCACTATGGACAGGGTAGTTAAATATCTAACTTCTATATGAGTCTTCTTTCTTTTCTCGCTAGACTCAAGACACTATTTTGTATCTAATGAAATGGGCTTATTTCAAATGATCACTCTTATTGCTCAATGCTTGAACTACGACGGCCTGAGCTCCTCACAATGAGGGGAACGTAGGCAACCAGAAATGGTCCGGTCATAAATGCATTTCAAACTAATGAAGGATCTTGGGCAATATTGTGATCATTTTGGATAAAACATGTTCCCAGGTATCTCAACAAGTCTTCCTTTTCTACAACATAGGGAAAGTAGAGCTAAACACTGATTTCTGTCAGCAAGGGCTTCCATACACCTTTCCATGACCATGCTCTCTCAAAAGAGCCAAATCCCGAAATGAGTTCTTCTGTGCCCTCAGCAAATGAGGCCATCTTCAAAAAAAAAATTGCCCTTGCAGGTATACACTTCTAAAAATCTCTTTTGTCCGGTTGACTAATTAACTAAAGAAAATAAAGAAAAGGATGGGTTGCCCCTTTGCTCCATGACAATTCGGTCCCGAAAGATGCCCTAGCTCTGTGGGCCATCCAAGGAACAACGACGCAATCCCACTCAGAGACCTTTAACTTGGGAAACAATCTGGAAGGCTGCCCAGTCAGAAGTCAGTCATACCCAATATCCCCAAGCTCAGCCCCTCACCATTGCTAGGCTCGGGGAGACTTGCAACAAAATCAGTCAGAACCGGTGGCCAGTTGCTAAGCAAGCTCCTCTGTTGACCCTAGAAGCATTAAAAGAGTCCTGTAAAGAGGCGACAGATAAGCCAGAGGGAGAAATGAACCTGTTGACCAGATCCGGGCAGATCGACCAGGGAAATCCCAAGACAGATAAGAAGTCAGCAGATCAAGCACCCAAGGAGAACCGTAACCCCTATGCCAAGATAGCTGAAACTCCTGATCCCGAAAAAGAGGATCCTGTCCTCACTCAGTTGAAACAGACTCAAGCTAACATCTCTCTATGGTCCTTGCTCACTTCGTCTTATCCCCACAAGCTGAAATTAGAGGAAAGTCTGGCCTGCACACTGGTCCCTATTGATGCTACCCCTGACGACGTGGTGCAATTAATTGGGAACATCCACTACGGAAACATAGCCACCTTCACAGACCTAGATCTCCCCCAGTTCGGAGCCGATCATAACGAGCCTCTCTTCATCACGGTCCAGCTAGATGAACGGCGCCTCCCTCGGGTCTTAGTTGACAATGGGTCCGGAATGAACATCCTCCCAGCAAAGATTATGAGCCTGCTCGGCATCAAGCCCATAGATCTGAAGCCTTCCTCCCTCACAGTCAAGGCCTATGACTCAACGTCTCGTACTGTACTTGGAGCTGCTACTTTAAATCTTTGGTTCGGAAAGAAAATGATACCCATAGAATTCAAAGTCATTGATATCCCAATCACCTTTAATGCTCTGTTGGGAAGACCTTGGCTGCACCAAGTTAATGGGGTCGCGTCGAGCCTTCATCAGTATGTAAAGTTCGTTTCAGATGGGGATCTAACAACCATTTATGGAGACCTAGTCACTTTGGAAGGCACCGACACGGGTGGAATACCCATCTTGGAGATCAAACATGATAAGGATGGTTTCATGCTGACTGGCTTCACAGTCGAGTCTCCTAAGGTCCAAGTTTGCAACGCAGATCTGACGGTCACCCGGGACAAAATCCCTCCTGTTATGAGGATGATGAGAAAGATGAATTACCTGCCTGGTCTGGGTCTCGGAAAATGCCTACAAGGGACTCACAAGGTCATTAAGGTGAAGGAACAGAAAACTCGCCATGGCCTAGGATATGAGCCAACTTCAGAGGGGATTGCAAAAGAGAAAGAAATTGCTCGAAAAAGAAAGGAAGTTGCTGCAAGAAAATTCCCTTTCAACAGCCCTAAATCTCCCCCTTTCAGTCTTGACATGACTGACTACTTCATAAAGGGCGCTTCACAGCTGGATAATGCCACAGTTAGAGAGCCTACTCCTACAGAAGACTGGCTGAAGCTACAGGAGAACCTCAGTAAGTTCAGGGGAACCAAAGACAAACCCGTCCGAAGAATGTTCCTCGATCTACCCAAGATACCTGGGGCTACTACCACCATGAAGAGCAAGTACACTTTCAAAGGGGTACCAAAGTTGGTAAAGCAGTTTGAGAAGCTCAACGAAGTCATTCCGACTGTCGAGAAGGCCACAACAGCTGAGTTTGAACTGGTCATACCAAAGGCCAAGACTCCAGAATTCTCCCTAGATGAATGGGATGGTCCTGTCATGCAGCAAATGTTTGGGGAAGAAGTGTACATTCCAGACATGATCGACTGGGGCTCAGTGAAAGAAATGATAGCAGTAATTGAAGCAGGAGGACAGAAGCCTCTAGATCCCCGAGCCATGATCATGCAGTCTACCATGCCCTTGAAGAATTGGGAAACTCTCTTCGGTCCATCCGCGAGCAAAGAGGAAATGGTCACGAAGCTTGGATTGGTCCCCCGTCCCCTTGTGTCCACCTATTTCAAGTCCTCCGAGCCTCTTGTCATCTAGTTCGAGTCCCTAGAGTTGTCTGATGGCCTTACGCCAGAAGATTATGAAATTGTAGCCAATGCTATACTTCCTTTTACTCTGAATGAAATGATCGACCTTTCCGAGTATCCCCTGATTGCCACTTTAACTAATGATAAATTAACTAACAACTTAAAAACGGTTAATAATGATTCACTAGATAAAGATGCAGACACACTAAACGAACAATACATTAAAGAAATCTTTAAGCAGGTTGTTGAGAAAGAGAAAAATCGAGCCCAAGCTTTCGAGGAGGTTTTGACTCGTGTGAATCTGGGAACTGCAGAAGAGCCTAAAGAGACGCAGATTGGCAATTGCTTTGACGGTCCTGAACAAGCAACTCTGATGGAACTACTTAAGGAATTTGTGGACGTGTTTGCATGGTCTTACAAGGATATGCCCGGCCTCGATCCCTCCATAGTGGAGCACCGGATACCATTAGATCCATAAGTCAAGCCAGTCAAACAAAAGCTGAGAAAGATCAAACCTGAGTGGTCATTACAAGTAAAGGAAGAAATTGAGAAGATGCTCAAGGCAGGATTCATCCGGGTCATCGAGTACCCCACCTGGCTCTCCAACATCGTAACAGTCACTAAGGCTAACGGAAAAGTTCGATGCTGCTGTGAATGTGGTGCCCAAGATCGCGGCTTTCCATTTTTTTTGATTTTTGGAACCGCTTTCTCGTGTAAGGGGATCACCGCCTCACATCGGTTTGGAAACATCCGGTTTAAATTGAAAAATGAAGTCGCCATGCCATTTTGATTTCCTCAAAACTTTGAAAAAAAGGATATGGGTCTGGAGGTTAAGTTACCCCTTGGGAAGAACGGATCGTCGTTCACCCAAGGAGCCTTGCCGAAGCAAGTATTCCAAGATCCGACTTTCATGCTTTCGTGTGTGGGATGTGTTTTTTGAAAAAGGAGGGAATGTGCCAAGTAGTCTTCCGGACGTATAAACCATGAATTGGTTATCACTCGGGATTCCTTGGATTTTGATATATTCGGGACTTTGATCCCGTTCTCATCTTGGACTTATGATCATCATTATGAGACCTTGGGTCGCATGTGATCAAGATAGGGACACCTTTTTTATAGTCCAAGGATGAGACTCTTTAGAAAGGAATGACCTTTGCCCATCAATCCTACATCTTGAGACGATTTGAGCTTAGTTGGGACTTTTATGCTCGTCTCAAGTGATGATCGGAGATGTAGGGGCTCAAGTTCATCCTTTTCTAAAGGAAAATCCGTCTATGGCATCTTTATGTGAAGGAAATGATGTAAAAATAGGACCTTTACACCATTACACTCCATGAGATGCTCCAAGTACCAAAGGGGACTAAGGGAGGGGTATAAAGATTGGATCTTTATACTAATCCTATGCCTTTTTGTGCCTTATGAAGGTCACTAGGCAATCCTTGGAGAGTGATCCAACTATGAGGGACATGGGAAATGCATTTTAAGCTAAAGATGACATTTTATGCTAACATATGTAATGAACATGATGCAAGCTAAAAATAGGAATAAAAAGGGAGGACCTTTATGGCTTTCCTATGTCCTTTATGAACATTTTAGGTGGACAATCCTTGGAAGCAAGGTCTATGGGAAAGGGAAATAACATTCATAGATAAAGATGACATTTTTATGGAAAAATATGACATTTTTATATGCAAAGATGACATTTTTATATGCAAAGATGACATTTTCACATGACCATGTGAGAGATCCACCCTAGAACAAGCCATTTGATGGTCTTATTGTTCATCCTTGGGTTGGATCTTCCATGGTTCCCATGTGATAGGGGAATGGGGATATATATGATCTACATGACTAAAGATGTGATTTTTAATGGTAGCCAAAGTACGATTGACCAATCGACATGATATATTTGCTCACATTCCAGGCGAAGGTCATAATTCGCAGGAGCTAATGAATGAGATAAGGCTTAAGCTAAGCTCCCAGTCCAGTCGTTAAAAAATTGGATGTTAGTGCAGGTACCTTCCCTTTTTCAGGGCTTTCTGGTTCGATAAGTTTGTTTATAAGTGTTAGCACACGCAGGGGATCTAAATGAAAACCAAGAAAGAACTCGACTGCTGCCATCCGGCCTTATTCTTACATTTAAGTTCTATTTATGGAGAGGGGCGGACTGCTTCTCGAAAAGGGATTGAGTGGCCAACTTCCTATAAGAAAAAATCGTTCTTTATCCCTTCAAATTGTCTTTCATCTTCCTTTTATCGGTACTTCTGCCCTTTCTTCTTATCATCGCGTACCAAGCAAGTATATGGCAATATAAGCAACAAAGATCAATATAGCAAGTATGACAAGTATATTTTAAAGAGAAGGGGAGGAGAGGTTACCAATGGTGGTGTTCCTCTATCTCCTTGAAGTTTGCCTAAGGAAGGACCAACTTTTGAAGGGTTTTGGAGAGGAGGGAGGTGATTTTGGAAGCTCTCAGATTTCTAGAAATTCGTGTAGGTATTTTGGCAGAGTAACAGTGCCAATGGTGGTGAGTATGAATTCCCTTTCGAAGGTATTTGTGCTCAAAATATTGTTATGTGTATCTTCTCAAAAGTAAAGATGAGGCTATAGAGAAGTTTGTTCTCTATAAAAATGAAGTTGAAAATCAACTCAACCGGAAAATAAAGGTCATAAGAAGTGATCGTGGTGGTGAGTATGAATTCCCTTTCGAAGGTATTTGTGCTCAACATGGGATAAAACATGTAACAACACCACCATACACCCCACAATCCAATGGAGTTGCCGAGCGAAAAAATTGGACTCTAAAGGACATGATGAATGCCATGTTAATAAGTTCGGGTTTACCGGATAACATGTGGGGAGAGGCTGTCTTGTCGGCAAACTATGTGTTAAATAAAATGCCCCGAAAGAAAATAAATAAGAGCCCCTATGAATTGTGGCATGGAAGAGTGCCATCATACCAATACATGCGAGTGTGGGGGTGTCTTACAAAGGTTTCAATACCACCTCCCAAAAAGGTGAAAATTGGACCAAAAACTATTGATTGCATATTTATTGGTTATGCTCACAATAGTAGTGCTTATAGGTTTCTTGTGCATGAATCGAAGATTCAAGATATACACAAGAATACTATAATGGAGTCAAGAAATGCTTCTTTCTTTGAGAATGTGTTTCCGTGCAAAAGAGATGAGGCAAGTTCATCTAAAAGGAGACATGATTCAATAGAAGAAGAAGAAGAAGTAGAAGGAATAAATCATCATGATGAAAATGATGAAGCGGAGGTAGAACCTCGACGGAGCAAACGAGGTAGGGTAGAAAAATCTTTTGGCCCAGATTTTCTAACCTATATGCTTGAAAGTGAACCACAAAGTTATAAAGAGGTCGTGAGCTCTTCCGAAGGACCTTTGTGGAAAGAGGCCATTAAAAGTGAGATTGATTCCATTTTACAAAATCACTCTTGGGAATTAATGGATCTTCCTCCGGGAAGCAAACCACTAGGATATAGGTGGATTTTTAAAAGGAAAATGAAGACGGATGGAACAATTGACAAGTATAAGGCAAGACTTGTAATTAAAGGTTACAAGCAAAAGGAAGGCCTTGATTACTTTGATACATATTCTCTGGTTATGAGAATAACATCCATAAGAATTGTACTTGCGATAGCCGCATTGCGGAATCTTGAAGTACATCAAATGGATGTTAAAACAGCCTTTCTAAATGGGGATTTAGAAGAGGAAATTTACATGGAGCAACTGGAAGGATTTTCTGCACCGGGGCAAGAAAATAAAGTGTACAAGTTAGTAAAGTCATTGTATGGCTTGAAATAAGCACCAAAACAATGGCATCAAAAGTTTGATCAAGACATGATGGAAAGTGGATTTAAAATAAATGAATGTGACAAATTTATCTATGTTAGAGACACGAGAAATGGCTACGTCATTTTGTGTCTTTATGTAGATGACATGCTTATCATAGGAAGCTGTGATAAAATGATAAAGTCCACTATAGATATGTTGAAATCAAAGTTTGACATGAAAGATATGGGGTTAGCCGACGTAATCCTTGTCGTGAAAATTTCAAGAATGTCAAATGGACTTGCTTTAAGCCAGTCACATTATGTGGATAAAATTCTTGAGAAATTCAGCAAGGATGACTTAGCTATTGCTAGAACCCCAATACACATGAGTCAACATCTATCAAAGAATAGAGATGACACAGTTTCTCAAGTTGAATACTCGAGAATCATTGGAAGTCTAATGTACTTGATGAGTTGTACTAGACCAGATATTGCTTACACGGTTAGCAAACTGATTCGGTATACAAGTAATCCCCGAGCGGAACATTGGAATGGTATAGTGAGAGTACTAAGGTACTTAAGATATACTCGCGATTATGCTTTACAATATACTAGACATCTAGCAGTAATTGAAGAATATAGCGATGCTAATTGGATATCCGATATAAAAGACTCAAGGTCTACAAGCGGATTTGTGTTTACATTAGCAGGAGCTGCTATATCATGGAAATCTTCTAAACAAACGGTTATAGCTAGATCCACGATGGAATCTGAGTTTATAGCGTTAGATAAATGTGGTGAAGAAGCCGAGTGGCTACGTCAATTTATAGAAGATATTCCAAGATGGATGAAGCCCGTGCCATCAATATGTATACATTGTGATAGCCAATCAGCGATTGGAAGGGCACACAATCATATGTATAATGGTAAGTTGAGACACATTCGTCGAAAACATAATACCATTAGACAACTACTCTCAACTGGCACAATATCCATTGACTATGTTAAGTCAAAGAAAAATTTAGCGGATCCGTTAACAAAAGGGTTAAATAGAGAGTTAGTTGAAAGCTCGACGAGGGGAATGGGACTTAAGCCTATGAAAAGTTAAACACAGCAAAAAACTCAATCTAGATGACTGGAGATCCCAAGAACTAGATTCAATGGGACCACCTAACTGTTAAAAGACTTGTAGCGTCACTGTGGGTGAATCAACCCCAAGTCCATTCCTATTGGTGACATCCCGAAAAGACAAGGATAAGCCTATGGCTTTTAATGATTCTTACGCGTCGAAAATTCGAGCGGGGTAATACGGGTTACCTTTAAAAAATCACCTATGTGAGAGAGAAGTGGGGCCGCTTTGAGGAGAATTGTGTGAGGCTCAATTCTTAGACCCTCTCGCAGAACCAGGCGTATGTTCAGGGCCATGATTGAACATAGCTATGAGAAATGAAGTATGTTAGGACGATACTTGTGTTAAGCATATGATCGGCTACACAAAAAGCATAACGATTCAAGGACATCGCGTCTATCGATTTACGAGTAGAGTAAATATGCTTGTACGAGCGAAGATTCAATAGGCATTCCCACATCTTCGTATGCAAGTTTTCGTCTGCCGGGCTTTATCACCAATTCCACATTATTCCTTCATGTGGGGGATTGTTGGAAAAAATTGTGTTTTGAAAGAAATAATGAGTTATTTTCTTAATTAGTTATTTGTCAAAATGACTAATTGATTGTTGGATTGTGTTCTACTCCATGAGTACATTGAAAACATATATTCATTTGTCAAAAATGGTTGAGAAATGAATGAGATATGAAGGCTCAAAGTTAATGGGTTGGAAAGGGTAAAATGTGGTTATCCCAAATTGGAAAAAGATGTAAAAGTGGCTTAGTTTATATACTCCTACACTTTAGTAGGGAGTAAGATTGTGGTACATAGAGGCTCTCTCTCACGCACAGGTGCGCAGGGGGGTGCAAATCATGGACCGAAATAGGCTTCGAACTACCGAACTCATGTGCATGCGCGTCCTGCGGACACGAATGTAGCTCCGAAATAGCCTGTCCGCGCGAGCCCACCTTTTGCATTTTTTTTTACAAAACGTGACCCAATTAAACTGGAAGCGAGGCGGACACCTGGTCATGGCTGAGGCGAGCGCCTGGAGTCCAGTATGTGCAACCCAGTTGAGCACCACCGAGGCGGGCGCCTCAACCAGGCCGAGGTGGACGCCTGGAGGTCAGTAGAGAAGCTGCCCATAGAGCCTCTGTGAGGCGGGCGCCTCAGCGGCAGCAATTGGTTCCCAGAAACTGTCCTGCTCCTGTAACTGCCGAAATAAATTGCAAATTTATTGATTGTAATTGCAATATTGATTGAGAAAATTACAAACCTGGTTTTTAATTTTTTTGGGCAGTTTTCCTATGGAGAAATATACAAATAGAACAATAACAACAAGGAAAAGAACACACAGATTTTCCAAATTCTCTCTACAATCAGATTTTGTTGCATATTGAAATTCTTTCCCTTGGCCTCCTGCATATTGTATTTTGTGGTGATATCGTCCAAGCATCGACTTCAATTCGTCGGAGGTATTATTGTGCAACCACCGTCTGGTTGATCCGTTTCATCCTAGGAGGCAATCGTTCCATTCAATCTCAAGCACAACGTGGTGAGGGGGCGAAATTTGTCTTAAGGAGAGTGTGATTTCACACGACTCGGAATTCAACGACAAATCTTTTTCCTCATCTTTTCTTTTGTGTATTTCTATTTTATTTAATTTTTCTAGTAATTTTCTATTATTTTGTAATAGTTATTCCAACAGCAGGACCTGCTGTAGTGCAAGGTTTGAGGATAATATAACGATCGGAATCAATAGTTAAGACCCAGTACTACAGAGAGCTTCAGAATTCTTTAAATTATGCTTGCTTTTAATGCAATTTTGTTCACTGAAATTATCATGGTTAATTTTGGATGCAGTTAAGAACCCCTGAAAAGCGTGTGAGCCTACTGGCTTCAGAGTAAAGAAATTGTTCTGCGTTGGGTTCCATTCAACATCAGCTGATCTCCATAGTCAATTCTTCCACACTTTCAAGTGAGAATAATCAAATCCCTCTTTGCACCTATAAAAGCATCACCACAGAAAGAAAAAAAAAACTGAAAAGGGAAAACTTGTGAATCCAAACATTTTATTATTGTATATAATGTTCACATTTTATACAATAATAAAATGTTTTGTATATAATGTAAAGAAAACTTAAGAAAATGCATCATGAAAGGATTCTGATCAAGATTGATAGTGAATGAATCAGTTTAGTCTTAATTCAGATAATGTTTTGTATATTATATTTACATTTTATTATTGTAGTCTAAATGAATGCTTGCTACTATTTAAATTTTGTTCTACTTGTTGATTCATTTTCTGTCTACATATTTTATATTCTAGTTTAGATATGTCTGATCGAGGTGGAAATCGTTCAAAGAGAGGGAAGGTTTCGAGTTTTGTGCATCGTATTGCTTCATCAGGGACGGGAGGGAGGGGCACTGAAGGACCTGGTTCTGGACGTAGTGATGAGGATGTGATCAGTCCAGGTATTGAGAGATCTAGTGTTCCTATTAGGGAGACTATTGAACCATCCGGGCGGGTTATTTTGGATGCAATTATTGATGAAGAAGGAAAAATGGAAATTTCTATCTCTCTCAGTGGCCAGTAAGTATTATTTAATTGTAAATGTCATATATTTAAATGTCAACTCAGTATTTATATTATTTCTATGTTACATTTAAAAGCTATACATTGATTCTATTGTCTTTTTATTTGTATATATATTAATATATTGTTTTTTAATTAATATCTTAATAGGTTTGTACATGGTGGTTGTCGAGACCCTGCTCGATGGTTTGGAGATATATTCAGTGGGTATACTTTTTGAGAAATTTTATTCCACACCAAAATTAATATCAAAAGATGTGTACGATATCTGGTATAGCCAGTTTCGGGTAAAAATACTCAATTCTCTTTCCTTTGTAAAGTTTGTAGACCAGTCCCCTGTTCATCTTTATGTTCTAATTTACGCTTAATAATTAATTAGCAACAACTAATTTAGTCCCTGTTTATTTAACTACTTTTATTATTTTTATAGTACATATATTCATGTCCCGGGTGCTCAGATATTCAAATAGAGAAGGCTTTCAAGAAATTAGTTGCTAAGCGATACGATGGTAAAGTCTATGACATGAAAAAAAAGGTGGCAAAAGGATGGTTTGCCTCCAGCTAATTTCTCGACAAGTGCATGGGAGCAGTGGGAAGCCTATTGGACAAGTGAAAAATTTAAAATAAATTCAGAAATAGCAAAGAATAATAGGAACTCACAAGAGGGGCAGGGGAGTGTGCACATAGGAGGATCGATTAACTTCAGCGAGACTTGGTCCCGAATGGTAAACTTACTTAATTTACTATCCATTTGTAAATTAAGCAATACTCTATTTGATTCATATATTATTATTTGATGAAATTTTGAAGTTATAATTTTTTTATATGTTAAGCGAAAGAAACACGGAGATGAGGCTGATGCAGCTGCTGTGTTTATGGCTACGCATACTGCTGAGGCTACTGATGGCTCAGGGCGACAATGGGTTAAATCTTATTACCAGAGCCTTTATGTAAGTGTTAATAGTATTTTTTATTAGTAAATTATAAATTATTTAGTTAAATAATATTATTTTATACCATAGTGGATAATATTATTTTTTTCAGAAAGAGTATGATAGGCGTGCTCGTGATGAGGCTATTGAAGAAGGAAGTATGGAGCCTGAGAGCACCGAGCGACCCGCCTCGTGAAAAGCTTTAGACGGCAATTGTCCTCCGAGACAAGCAACCAAAGGGAGATCGCTTGCCTAGATTCGGAGGACATGGTGCTAGGTATTTTAACATGCCATTCCGCAGCCCTACTACGCAGTACTTTTCTTCTTCTTCCTCTGGCAGTCAGCATATGGATCAAGAGACTTTCGATGATCGGGTTCAGAGAGAGGTTCAAAGGCAAGTGGAGCAAGTGCAGAGCCAGATGCAGAGCATGGAAAGCCAGTTGGAGCAGCGCATGCAAAGCCAGTTTGAGCAGCACATGCAACAATACATAGCCACCATGAATTTGCAACCACAGCAACCTACTAGTAGTAATGCCTCTGCCTCATCAGTCGATCAAGATCTGGAGGGTGGTCGTGGCACTAGTAGGCGAAGTGGTGGTGGTAGTAGCGGTCGTAGTCGTGGTCGTTAAACTTGAACTTTATTTGATATGTAATCAAACTTAAGTAGTTTTAAAACCCTCCCCTTTCCCTTTCCCCCTTCCCCAACCAGTTTCGCTTGATTTGGATGGTGGTTGTGGGGTACTTGTATTTGATTTGATGTTCAAACGAAACAAGTTGTTGGTGTTTGTTTGTAATTGTTGGGATTTGTTTAAAACAGGTTGTTTGAATAGGTTACAGCCTTTTATAGGTGGTTTACAAATAAAAGAGTATTTTTTTTAAAAAAATCTGGACAGATTATCGACGGAAATTTCCGTCGATAAATCAAAATAAAAAAATAATAAAAACCATTACCGACGGACAACTCGCCGGTAATCTATTGTGATTACCGACGGATCCCAATTCGCCGGTAAATCTATTGTGATTACCGACGGACAATCCGCCGGTAACTCTTGATATTGCCGACGAACAAATCCATCGGTAATTCTCCGGCGATAACTCCGGTCAACGGCCGGCGTGTTTCCTTTCCGACGGACGGTTTTCGGCGAATTTTTTGGATTTACCGACGAATGGACCGTCGGAACTACCGTCGTAAGTGGTCCGCCGATATTACCAACCAGTTTTTACCGACGGGATCCGATGGATTTAGTCCATCGGTAAAGTCTCATTACCGACGAAAATTGAGTATTACCGACGGATATATCCGTCGGTAAAGGGTCAGTTTCTTATAATGTATGACTGTTTCATTTGAATTCAAAATTGCCAGTTTTGTCGGTTTAACCGGCGATTGGACCGATTGTCCTAACCTTCCAACCGTAATCGAACCGTCCAAAATCTGGTTTCGGTTAAACCGTTCTGGTTCAACCGCGTTGACCAATTTTCCATGATTTTGACCGGTTCAAAATCGGCCGGTTAGCAGGTCCGGTATGGTTGTTTTGGCCACCTCTAGGTTGCCTAGGACCTCCGAAATTTTTGTCGATATTAGCCCCCAGATTTATAATTTTAGGCATATATATTTTAGACAACATTTATTTTCAAATAAATTAGGTGGTTCAGTGGTGTGGCTTGAGTCCTTTTGGCCCAGGTTCTATTCCCCTTTCTTTTTATTTCTCTGTGTCTCTATTTGGGCTCTGTATGTTTGTGCAAAGCTTAATAAGAAAAATGTGTTTAGGCTTTCTTTTTTTTTTTTTTAATTAGTAGTAGTAAGTTAACCTTTATTTTTTCAATATTTATGTAAACTATTTGTATTTATTCCTAATTTTTTGAGGAATATTTATTTAAATCTTTTGCAATTATCACTAAAATTTATTGCAAAATTTTGTTGATTTCTTTGTAATAACTCCAACTCAATCTAGATATCAAACTCAACTTTTCAAGTCAACATTTCATTCTTTTATTAATAAAAAATTTTGAGTCTCGTTATTAGCCTATAATTCGACTTATAGCTCAACTATCCTCTACATTCTAAGGAAAAAATGAAAATAAATGCCTGCAATAGAAACAATGACAAAAGGCGAAAAGATAGAGAGAAGTAGTGATTAAAGAACGCTGCACCGTGTTATTTTTCATTGGAAAAATTAAAGGGTCACCGTCGAATAGTTTTCCTAAGTAGGGCCCCAAATTCGACAGCCTGGCCACAAAATAAATTGTCGATTTTCAAAAATCGCATACTCCCTTCGTCCCGATAATAGCTTCACCATTTTAGTTTGGCACGCAAATTAAGGGTGGAGAAAATATTGTGAGTGTAATAGTAAAATAGGAGAGAGAATGAGTAGAGGAAATAGTAAATTTGAAAAATGTTGTGAGTGTAATAGTAAAATAGAAGAGAGAATGAATGGATGGAATAGTAAAGATTCTTTGCATTTTAGGAAAGGTGAAGCTTCTAACGAGATGCCCTTTTAAAAAATTAGTGAAGCTTTTAGTGGGACGGAGAGAGTATGTAAAGTTTAGTGTTCTTCCTAAATTGCCTCATCCAAAAAGAAGTTGTATAAGCACGCTCCATTAGAGGTATGTCCTTTGACAAACAAAGGGAGACAAACTTTTAGTACTTGAGGAGTGGCAGGTAACTCAAATTTCTTAATTGTGAAGACCCAATAACTGAAACGCTCTTTTCGTTTCTTAAAATCCATCTTCGTGGTGCATACTTTTGCTTTGCATGCTTTGTTTTGGGTTTCAATGTAACACATATGGAGTATGGACAACAATTGTACCGGGCAATTTAGGAATTATATAAAAAATTGATGAGTCCTGACTTTTCGATATATTTATATATACACATTTATACAGTCTCATACTGTCAAATATATTTCATATATATACATACATCAAATATTTACATTGAGACCCCTCATAAAGTGCCACATTAGCACTCTCTCACCCTATATATACTATTACCCTCCAAAGCAAAGGTAAGTCTCATTCTCTCTCATTATACACACACAAACACTCTCTCCACAACTCTCTCTCACTTAGAAGAGCTTCCATATACAAGTTTTATATACAAATCAAAGACTGATTCTTACGCCCGAGGGTAATAGCGGGGCAACCCCCCGCACCCCTAACGGTGCTATTTTGCATATTCTTCTCGAGGTGCCGACGTGTTTCCGCTACTTTTGCCACCCCGGGGGCTGATTTTTATGACATCATCAAAAATAAATAATATAATAAATAAATAAATAATTGACTTTTCAAATGCAATATTTATTTGAGAACGGAAATATTATAATATACTCACCCTTCCAACTCTTTTCAATAGAACTTTATCAATGTAATGCACACATACGAAAAGAGAATATTCCTCTAGGCTTTCTAAAATATTATTTATTTCCGAAAAAGTACATGCAATTACATTTATTTCTTTAATATATTTTATCCTATTTAAAATTCCATGGAAGCCCCTAACCCTAACCCGGTTGTTGAAATTTACAAATGCCAAAATCACCCCTCATCTTTCTCTAACTACGTTTTTCCCTCCGACAACACCCTTGGCATCTTTCCGTTCTCTAGATTGGACATAATTGCTTCTGCAGTCGTTCATCACCCACCACATTCCAGATCTGCTCACTCTCCACCATTATCTCTCTCTCCGGTGATCTCTTAAACTCTTACCCTCATCTCCAATCAATCTCCATCCAACTTTGGTTTCTCACTCAATCCTAGAGTTCGAATCTGAAGTTTCAAGTTTTTGAAGATCGAAGTTTGTGATTCAAAATCACATCGATAGATTGTTCGATAGCTCAAGAACAGAAAGCAATTAAGGTTGGTTAATTCTATCTCATAGGAATTCAATTTAATTGTATAGAACAGATCTTAGGGCTCTTGGGTTTTGTGTTATTTAGATGCTAATTCCGCTGCGCATGGATCCATAAAACCTAACAGTGGTATCAGAGCCCCGTTCATATGGTTAAGTTTGAATTAACATGCTAGAATATTTATATAAATTGTTTATATGTTCGTTGCATGTTTGTATGCGGTAGAATTTTATTGTTTTTGAAACAATGTTCCAAAATCGTTTTCTGTTCATATTGAATTAAATCTGTTAAAAGCTATTTATTTGATTTAATTGCTTTAGGATTGGAATTGATTGAAGCTGAAAAAATCTGCAAATCTGGCAACTCTTGTCACGCGACAGAGTTGGCCTCTGTCATGCAACAGAGTTGGCCATGGGCAGTCTGATGGGGTCGTATGGTCGCGCGACAGATCAGGCCTTCTGGAAGCCTATGTCACGCGACAAACTTTGCCTAATCTGGGCAGAATCAATTTGTTAATTTTTTCTTGCTATTCTGTGATTATGTTTATAATCTGATAAGTTTCTGTCTTAATCTGGTTGCTATAAATTTTTGAAAATTAAATTTATATATAGGGCTATGCTAGATTAATTCATTGTTTATGCATGCTTAATTAATTTAAATGTGATTTTATTAATTGTTGCGATGCATGAATTGTATGTTCTTAAGTGTTAAGAGCTTTGTTAGATGTTTAGTTGAAACATTGAATTGTAATTTCCTGAATGTTTAAATTGAAAAATTAAAATTTTTGTTTTCTGATTGTTTATGAGAACAAGTCAGTTTACGCAAAATTTGAAGAAATCTGATTGTTTGTGAGAAACAAGGCAGTATACAAAGTATTGATTATGTTGCAAATCAGAGCTGATATTCTAATTGTGCATGTCTAGGAGAGTTCTGTCCAAGGAGAGATTTGGCACTTAAGTAGTCCTTGTGGCTCACCTATTTTTCTGGAAACTTACCTGGTGCGCGATTATGATTATCTTTGCTGATATGCTTATAATCTGCTTTAAAGAACCTTCATTAACTTTTAAGTTCTTTATGCCAATCCATGATTAAAACACTTGAGACCACTCGGATAGTTTTGGGTGGGCTTGCCATAGCAAGGTACTTTGATTCTATTTGTTTGCGAGCAAGATGAGGAAATGGTGATTCCTATACGTTTAAAGTGGATGAACTTAATTGGGTTATCAAAATGGTTTTGGACCCAAGGCATAAGATGAGATTAAAATATGCTTAAACATATGATGTCTTAAATGAATCTCATAAAATATCTAAGAGTCATATATGTGATATGATTGATTTTTCTACCTAATTAATTTTAATCTTGAGCGGTGCGCCATAGCGTAATTGAGATTAAATTAAAGCTGGATCTTAGCCCATTAAATTATATTATGCTTATTTGCATTGAAAGGTGTATATTAGTGGAAGTATTTGTGAAATACATGATTTGCTCTTAGATGATAAATGTGTTGATATTGATATGTGTTCATATAGTTTGCATATTTTGTTGTAGAATAGCATTACACAATAAATTGTGATTCGTCCTTATGATGGACAAAGTTTCAAAGGAACGGTACAGATAATTCTGATTGGATCAGAAGCCTAAAGAATGGTTCTTAGGCAAATGTGTACGTTCTTGATGAATCCATTCCTGCTGAACCTACTGCAAATGTTGCAAAGGGCAAATAAGGAGCAACATTAGAAACATGTTGATGATTCTAATAATATTGCTTGACTTATAATTGCCACCATGTTTAAAGGCTCTTATGAAGAACCTTGAACATATGGAAGTTACTTTTGTTCTAGCACAACGCACAAAGGAAATGTTCCAAGTGCAAGCTAGGCAAGAGAGGTTTGATTGTGTTAATGGTTAACACAAGAAAGAGGTTTAAAAGGAAACACAAAGTAGGTAAAGTAAAGGTTGCTAAACCTAGGACAAAAGTTGCCAAAGCCGAAGAGGCTAAACCCAAAGGGTCTCAAAATGATGCATTTTGCTACCATTGTAATGAGATTGTCATTGGAAGCAAAGTTGCAAGGCTTATTAGGAAGGCCTAAAAGGTGAAGAATGTCAATATGATTGCTACTACTTCAAGTATCTATATGATAGATATTTTTCTTTCGACTTCTTGTTCTTGGGTATATGATACCGGACATGGATCCCACATTTGTTTAAATGTGCAAGGAATAAAGAATAGAAAGCTACTCAAAGAAGGTAAATTAAACCTATGCGTGGGAATGAAGCAAGAGTTGCTGCATTAGCCATAGGGACTTATGAAGTCAATTTACCTAGTGAACTAGTACTTGTTTCGAACAAATGTTACTAAGTTCCGGATTTGGGTAGGAGTATTATTTTCGTTTCTTATATGGATGATGAAGGATATAATTTTCTTATTGAGAATAAGAAGTTTTATATTTATTTAATGATATGCCTTATTGTATTGCATATGTCATTGAATGGTCTTCATATCCTTGATGATGAGAAACAAAATAATATTGAAGATATCTATAATATAAATGGGAAATCTAAACTGAATAATATGAACAACACGTTCATATGGCATTGCCGGATTAGTCAGATAAATAAGAAACATATATCTATACTCCATTAACATGGACTTTTAGACTCATATGACTGTGAATCATTTGAGTGATGTGGATCTTGTTTATTGGGATTATTGACCAAACCACCCTACACTAAGAGTAGTGGGAGTGTTAGTGACTTATTGGTCATTATACATGAGATGTATGTGGACTATTAAGCAGCATTGCTAGGGAAGGATTTTGGTGTTTCATCACATTCACCAATGACTTATCTAGATATGACTATGTCTATCTGATGAAGTCCAAAGGTGAATCGTTTGAGATGTTTCGAACATTTCAAGATGAAGTACAAAACAACTTGACAAAACTATTAAAGTACTTCGATTAGATCGAGGTGATGGATATTTGAGCCAAGAGTTTAACAATCATCTCAAAACTGTGAAACCGTTTCAGAATTGACTCCATCCGGAACACCATATTGTATGGTGTGTCTGATTGGAGGAATTGAACCTTGTAGGACATAGTTCATTTGATGATGTGTCAATTTTACTTTTCTATTTCCTTTTGAGGATATGCATTAAGAAATAATGCGGTTACACTGAATTGAGTCCCTACTAAATCGATTCCTAAGGCCCCACATGAGATGTGGCATGGAAGAAAACTTAGTTTGTCTTTCATGAAGATTTAGGTTTGCAAAGCTTATAAGAAGAGATTTGTCTCTGATAAGTTAGCACCAAATCTGACAAGGTTATTTTCGGAAATTAATCTTACAACCGCAAAGAGAACAAATGTTTGTTGCTCTGTACGATTCGTTTCTTGAGAAATAGTTTCTCAATAAAGAATCTAGTGGGAGTAAAATTAATCTTGAAGGAGTTCAAGAATCAGAAAATAACATGGAACCAAGAGTAGAGACGGAACCAAGTTCACAAGGAGTTGTGGAATCGGTTCAAGATGCACAAGTCCATCGTAGATTGGATAGATTATGATCCGAACTCAAGAAATATTGATTTCTCATTACGTAAAGGGATGAAGTGGAGTTTATCGAAAGCGATGAACCTACTTGCTATCAAGAAGCGATGTCCTCTTCTGATTCGGAAAAATGGCAAGAGGCCATGAAGTCCGAGTTACAATCCATGGCTGATAATCAAGTTTGAAACTTGATTGATCCACCAAAAGGTGTAAAAACTAAAGGGTGCAAGTAGGTCTTCAAGACCGACATGGATGGGAAGGTGTATGCTTTCATGACTAAGGATTGTAGCAAAGGAATTTAGGCAAATTCATAGTATTGACTATGTTGAAACCTTTTCACCAGTTACAATGTCGAAGTCTATTAGAGATTCAATTGCCATTATCACATATTGTGACCATGTGATATGAAAAATGGATGTCAAACGACTTTCTTAAAAACGAAAGATTATTAAGGATGTGTATAGTACACAACCCAAAGTTTTGTCAATCCAAGAAATTCTAATAAAGTATACATGTTGCAAAGATCCATAAGATGGGTTAAAGCAAGCTTCGAGGAATTGGAATCTTCATTTTTGATGAATCGGTCAAAGAGTTTGATTTCATCAAGTACGAAGATGAACCTTGTGTATGCATGAAATTCAGTGGGAGCATAGTATGATTTCTATTGTTTTATTACAATAATATCTTACTCATTGGATAAACGAAGTTCCGCCACTTAAGACTGTCAAGTCTTGGTCAAGGAAAGGTTTCTGAATGAAAGATATGGGTGAAGCCGCTTACATCCTTGGCATCAAGATCTATAGAGATAGATCTAAAAGAATAAATTGGTTTGAGTCAAAATACTCACATTGACAAGGTTCTTAGAAGGGTCTAAGAAAAGTAATTTGTCAATGGGTCATGGTATTTCTCTTAGCAGTACTCATTGTCTTATGACAACTGATGAGCAAAAGGGAATGAATGAAGTTCTATATGCTCCGGCATTTGGATCTGTCATGTATACCATGATTTGTACTAGACCTGACATCTCATATGCTCTAAGCATGACAAGTCGATACCAATCTGAACCTGTTGAGAACCATTGGATGGCAGTCAAGATGATCCTTAAGTACTTGAGAAGAACTAAGGATACGTTCTTGGTATTTGAAAGGTTGGAAGATAATCTTGTTGTAAGGGTTACATAGATGCTAGCATCCAAACTGACAAAGTTAATTTTAAAATCGCAATTAGGATTTGTGTTTATGCTTATTGGAGGTGCGGTTTTGTTGGAAGAGTTCCAAGTAGAAAATAGTAGCCGATTCTACTACTAAGGCCGAATTTTAGCAACATATAATGTAGCTAAAAGAGGCAGTTTGGATCAAAAGTTCATTTTGTATTTTGGAAATATTCCAAGTATCACTAATCGGTGGAACTTTGTTGTGATAAATATGGTTTCATTTGTGCAAAACAATTAAACCAAGGTCACAACGGTGATCCAAACACATACTTAGACATTTTTCGAGAATTCATAAAGAATGAGAAAACGTTAAGGTATGCAAAGTATCAACCGATGATGACATTAGGGATTCACTTACAAAGGCCCTCGCACAGGCAGAAGCATGATGGTCATGTTAGATCCATGAGTATTCGATACATAGATGGATCCTAGTGCAAGTGGGAGATTGTTGGTGTAATGCCCTAGGCTTTAGTTATATTTAACTTAAAACTGTTATGTATCATCTTTATCGTTTATTATAGAAAAGTTTATTAGTTGATTATTATATATTTTGCGTATTTATTGTAATAATCTCCATCCCTAATTATTAAGTGAATAATTAGTATAAATGTTAATGGATAATCATATGATGATTATATGCATAGAGATGCACATTAAATTTATGGGTACTTGTTAGTGAACAAGTGACTGGACTTGACCCGTATGAGATTTATGTCATGGTCAAATGTCATAATTAAATCTCATATGGTCACTTCATTTAGTCCCTATGCCTGAGATTATCATGACCTTACATATGATGTAAGTCATGTTTGATTTTAGTCAAACGATATCTTAACACGATATTTATAAAGGCTATCTTTGGCATGATCAGATTCATGATGGGAAGGATGATAAGTCAAGATGGAATTTGTCCCTCGAACGAGATATGTTTTGCTTGGGCCCCTCGATGAGTGATAATGATGAAAGTGTATGGCCATACCCCAATGCAATTGGATTATCATTATACTCAGTATCGAGAAAGCATTGAACAAATACAAGTTGACGTGGACCATGACTTGTGTTCAATATAACATCGTGAGACAAAGGGAGAAATGGAATCGTACCATTGGAAATGTGAAATCTTATGTTATATTAATTGGGTAGACATAATGGCTTGCTAGAGTCCGCTTATGTTTTATGAGGGTCGATATGATCGAGCTCATTGCCAACATAATATAATCCTATTGGGTCACACACAACTAGAATGAATTGGTTAAACCAAAGGAAGAAAATTGAGAGTTCCTCATCAGGCATAAGTCATCGCGCGACAGATCTTGTCCAGAGCACTCGTCTGGTCGTACGACAGATCTTGTTCAGAGGACTAGTCTGGTCGTGCGACAGACATTGCCAGAGGCGGTTTACAGCCTAGTTTTCTAATACGATTAGGGCACAAATATTAATACTATTGTAGTATAAATATGAGTCTGTGAGCAGCCAAAACCTAGTCAAATTTTCTAAAGAAAAATCACAACAAAGGTTTCTCAATATTCTTCCTAGGGTTTAAGGATCTAGCAATCCTCAAGAACCATTCTTGGTTCATTCTAAAGTGTGGATACTACTAGAGGGTCTTCGCTCGTACGACGATCAAGGCCTAGAGTTCGAATCTGAAGTTTCAAGTTTTTGAAGATCGAAGTTTGTGATTCAAATCACATCGATAGATTGTTCGATAGCTCAAGAACGGAAAGTAATTAAGGTTGGTTAATTCTATCTCATAGAAATTCAATTTAATTGTATAGAACAGATCTTAGGGCTCCTGGGTTTTGTGTTATTTAGATGCTAATTCCGCTGCGCATGGACCCATAAAACCCAACAGAATCTTTATGTGCTAACAGGTACAGAAAGGTAAGAATCCTTCGGGTCTATCCAAGACCAGCATGCATATATCCTTGCATTACAGGAGCCGACAGAACCTCCACCTCAACCGACAACTTCAAAGTCTGTGACGGCAGCAAACTTCAAAGTCCGTGACCTCGGCAACACCAGCAAAGTCTGTGACGGCAGTAAACTTCAAGTCCGTGACCTCGGCAACATTAACAAAGTCTGTGACGGCAGCAAACTTCAAGTCCGTGACCTCGGCAACATCAGCAAAGTCTGTGACGGCAGCAACAACGACAACATCAGTAACCTCAGCCGGCGCATCATCAACAATGGATATTTTCAGAATTGGGTCAAATCCTTGATTCCTCAGTATGAATTTATCCATGGTTCGAAAGCACTCAAACAACCTCAGCTACGTCAGTAACCTCGGATGGTGCACTTCAACAAACTTCATCAACAAGCCATGTATCATCGGAATTGGGTCAAGTCTTTGATTCCTCAGTACGATCTTACCTTTTCCTTTCAAAATTGCTTTTCAAAAATGATTTAAAAAATACCTAAACAGCCTTTTAGTGTTTTGGAGTTGAACTACATTTTGGTCTGATTCTCCGATATAGATACGTAGGCAGCCGTGCGGCACGACCATCCCTTTGTTCAGAATGATGTTTTTTCTATCGACGACATGGCTTCTTCCATAAGTCTTGTCGCCGAGGGGCTCTGTAGACACCCCATTCTGAACCAATAATTCATGATTACACTACTCTTCATCTCGCATTTATGTTTTGATGAAAGCATATCAGTTTCGTCATGTTTTGTTAAGTTTCTAACTAACCTCGTTAGTTTTGGACCTAACTGACTAACGGAACAACTGAAGAGGACAAAATGGTCAATTGACTATTTGTCCCACGCGGAACACCCGTGTCTCGCGCGAGACAATCCCTCTGCAGGATGTGCAGAATCACTTTCCTTCTCCGTTTCAACCTCTTTTATTGATAAATCTTATCCAATACGGGCATCCAATGATATTTGAGTTCTGGAAGCTTCCTTGGGAGGTATCCCAATCCACCTTTACCTCTTAAACCCTTATAAATACTTGATGGCTTTCAGCATTTCAGAGGTCCCCAATTCTCGATCGAAAATACATAACACACACCATTTGTTGGTTTCTCTCCTTGAATGATTCCTTCAAAACCCTCATAAACAACTCCTAAATTCATCCATCAACCTTGTTGATTGACGAACATCAAGGCTCAAGCCTAAAATCAAGGCGAAGCTCTGCCCAAATCACTTCTCGATCGAGGAAAGCACCTAGAACCACGTTCTAGACCAAATATCTTCTAAACACAAGGTAAACTCCTTTACTTTCATTCTCTTCTTCTCAATCTCCCTCTAATTGCTTTTAGAGTAGTGTAACCCCATCAAAAGGATTAGCTTAGATTCCCTTCAATCAATGGAGGCGATCTCGAAGCATACAACCCGACATTCCTAATTAAGAAATTAATTTGGGTTTGCCTGTTTATTGATTTGATTGATAATACTCATTGGCAAGACCAATCTCTAGATTGGGTGAAATGGGTGCTCCTCGACCTTCCCATTTCATAACTTAACCCCCGAACCCTCAAATCTCTTTTAAATTGAAAAGGTTTTTCTTGTTGTTTTCCTAAATAAATAATAAGTGGTGACTCTGTTATTCAATCAAAAATATCAATGCTACAATAGAGCCTATGGTCTTCTAAATGTTGATGATGAGAGTGTAGCCATTGATCCCAATACCTTGGCCAGCTATCTTATGGGTGGTAGGATGAATGTTTGGAGTGATCATTTTAGAGTAGCCCACCTTACTTCTCTGTTTTGTGTTCTTCACAAGCTATGCATAACCAATTGGCTTCCAACCGCCAATGAGAACACAATCACCCTAGAAAAATCTACCTTGTTGTATAAGTTGGGGAATAGATAGAGAGTAAACTTTGGGAGAGTGGTTTTTACCTACTTGGCTGCTTGGGCAAAGAAAAAGAAAGCATCCGCATACATCTTTTCATCCCTTATCTTCAATGTTCTTACCTTCTAATCCCTAACCCTATGGAATGCTGATTACTACATAGAGAGCCCAGTATATTATATGATCAATAATCATTTCATTGAGGGAGATAGGCACAAAGATCTCCCTTTGGTTTCAGCAGCTACTGCACCTCCTCCTGCTGCTCCAGCTCCAAGTGTTGCCCCAAGTGTTGTTCCGAGTGAAGGCAACCCTCAAGGAAACACTACACCAATTATGATTGATGATTCTGTTGTACTTAATTTTTTCCATAGGCAGATGAAACATATAGATTCTTTGATGCAAGGGTTGCTAGAAATGAGAGCAGACATGGAGCAAATGGTATATTTGATTTCTTCCAAAATAGGGGGAGATCTAAGATGTGATGTTTCTACCGATGATGATGGTTCAAGTGGTGCTAGAACTGAGGGAAATGAATGTGGAGTAGAAGGGCCAAAGGCTGATCCTCAATCAGTACCAACCTCCGAAGTTTGATGGGTTAATGTTTCTTGGAATTGTGGTTATCCTTAAATAATTTTTATTTGTTGGTTTGTTGATTAAACAATTATTGTTTTTGTTTTTAGTTTAATGGTTGTTTTGTTGAATGATTTTAAACATGGGGATATTTTGTGGTTAATTTATAATAATCTTTGGTTTTGTTTGTTTTAAATCTTTGATCGAGGGGGAGATTAATATTAAGGGGGAGATATATTTTGGAGTTTCTTATCTAACATTCTTATGCAGGAACATCACTTTGTATTTTGTGAAGAAATGTGTAACTAAGGGGGAGATTGTTAGTGTTACACCAGTGTTGCCATTGGTGTTGTCTCCTGTGTTGCTACACCAGTGTTGTCACTGGTGTTGCCTTATGTGTTGTTGTCGTGCTGGCAGTTTAAAATCAGGATAGTTACTACATGTTATTCATAAATTACAAAGTGATTGTTAATTGCTTACATGTCTGCTATTAGTTTGTTATAATTATGTTTGAACAGGTCATGATGAGGCTGTAAGGCGTGACATGTGAGGGAGAAAAGAAAGTTACACATAAATCTTCATTTATGTGTAATAGTGGAGACCAATTAATTATTTTTAGATGCTTATCTGCTTAGGAGGACTGAAGATAAGGCGTACAAGGTTGAAGAAGCTTGGCGGTACAAGTGTGGAAGCATAGGAAGACCTAGTCTCCTACAAACATGTAAGGTGGAGCTTAAAAGTAGTATTCTCTCTCATGGTTGTTTTTTTTGTGAGATTAAGTAGGCTCCAAATTCTAGGAGCCTATATAAAGTGCAAGAATTCGACAGCTTCAATTACCCAGTCCAGAAGTTGAGATTTGCACAAGTTAGAACACGGCTCTTTAGTGTTGTCCGATGTGTTGGAAACACACTGTCCAACACCAGTGAGTTATCATGAATAACTTTCATTCCTAGAGTGTTTCTGTGTGTGATATAGTGAGTTCTTGTAAAGAGTGTGTTCTATAATAGTTGTTTCCCTATGCTATTGATTGAAAATCATTAGGAAACTTTTGACCTTGTGCCAAAAGTTTATTCTTAAGAAAGGTCTTACCATCCGGGCATCTCTCATGTTATATATATATATATATATATATATATATATATATATATATATATATATATATATATATATATATATATATATATATATATATATATATATATATATATATATATATATATATATATATATATATATAACTTGAGAAAAATCTATTGTCTTGTGCTTATTTTTATTATTTACACTGCTTTGAAATCTCAATTAATTTCGTTTATTTTGGATTGGTGTGAACAATATTTTTCTTAGTGTTCACAATACTATTGACAACACTTGTGAGTTTTTCTCACTTATCTAAGCCATTGACAATTTCAATTATCAACATCGTTTGATTATGGTGTAAATTGTGTACTCATGTACAACAAACCCTTACAGTTGTTCTATGTAAATTTCCTCTTCTAAATATACATTTAAAAAGCTATTTTACATCCATTTGATGTATTTCAAATTTTTATATGAATCAATTGTAAATACAAATCTTATTTATATTATTATCGTGATGAAAGAATAAGTATAAAAGTAATCAAGGTATTCCTTTTGCTTGTAACCCTTAATTACAAGTCTAACCTTTTACTCATTGATTGTTCAATCAGTCTTCATTTCCTTTTTGAAAATTCACTTATATGCTAGTGGTTTATTACTCTGAGGTGAATCCACTAGTTTCCAAGATGAAATTAATCTCACTTTTAATGGCCTCTTTCTACAAAGGTCCTTCCAAAGAGCTCGCAACCTCTTAATAACTTTATGGTTCACTTTCTAGCATGTAGGTTAGAAAATATGGGCCATAGAATTTTCTTATCTTACCTCATTTGCTATGTCGAGGTACTACCTCTTTTCATCATTTTCTCATGATGAGTTTCTTCTTCTTCTATTGAATCATGAATCCGTTTAAATGAGTTTACCTCGTCTCTTAATTTATATGGAAATATATTCTTAAAGAAAGAAGCAATTCATGATTCCATTATAGTATTCTTGTATATACATTGAATATTGAATTTATAAACAAGAATTCTATAAGCACTACTATTGTAAGCATACCCAACACATATGCAATCAATAGTATTTAGTCTAACTTATGCACAACTGTAATTACCCAAATCCGGATCGTCAAAATCCGTTAGAAAGTTAACCGGAATCCGTTAACTGGCCCGCTCAAGGTTAACCGGAACCCGTTAAGCTCCCCGTTGCCATACCAACGAGACATCTCGGGACTGCCCCGTGCATCCCAACGTCGAAACGTACTTGACACACGTCATCGCACGTGAAAGAATGGCTTTCCCTGAAAAACGCACTTTCCGGCACTTTTCGGGGGCATTTCGGACATTTTCCGGACTGTTATTTAAAAAACGGACAAAACCGGGACCCGGAAACGAACTCCCACACATTTGGTGAGTCATGGGACACGTGGCTTGCATGCCACCTCCCTTTAGTCACCTTTAAATCAGAAATCAAGGCCAAAAGACTAAAATACCCCTGGTATGCAGTCCAAGTCCGACCGGACTCCTTTGCAGATTCTCAGAAATTGCCAGCAAGTCCCTCAAAATTCCAAAGTTTCACAAAACCCCATGGATTTCAGGCTAAGTCCGGCCGGACTCATGCTGAAATTTCACCTATAAATAGAAGGGCTGTCAAAGCCATTTAAAACAAGAAATTTACTCTCTAAAATCACCATTGCCACGGCCCAAACCAAATCCTCCCTCTCCCGAGCTCCCGTTTTGCCTCGATTTGCGTGAAAACTCCGCGTTTCAACCAAGCACGAACCAAAACAACTCGAAACATCGTTCCAAACCACTTTCCGTATCCCGTATACACTCCCCGAGCCAAAGGAGTCGACCCTAGCCATAGGTATAACTCCCTCTCTCTAATCTCTCGTTATGTCTCGGTTTACGCGCCAGTCGCTACAACCATTTCGGACGATCACTGTTGAAATGTAGACGCCTCCGTCTAACGGGGTCCGATACGTTTTAGCCCCTCGATCCTCTTCTCTTCCCGTAAGAGAAGTAATCACGGGTTAAAACGGCGTTCCGACCCCGTTCCTTTTAAATTTCTGTCATTTACCATTCCGGATCGATCGATCCGTCGATTGTCCTTTACTTTTCTGTTATTCACAATTCCGGACCGTTTGATCCGTTGAACGTCATTTACAACTCCGAGCCATTTTGGCTCGTCGATCGTCATTTACAATTCCGAGTCGTTTGGCTCGTCGATCGTCATTTACGATTCCGGATCGTTTGATTCCGTTGATACTGCAATTTAAATATTGTCATTTACAAAGTCCGACCCATTTGGATCGTGATAGTATTTACCTTTCAAAGTCCGAGTCGCAACCCGATTCGTTGATTGCAAATCATTTAATACATTTTTCCCCGTAAAAATCGTTAACAATGTAATGCCCGGTTCAAAACCGGAGTTCAACATTCGAACTATCTTTTAAAATGCGCGAAATGACGTTTGGCATCCGAACGCTCATCTTCAAAATAAAGCTGACTTTTGACATTCAAAATCATTTAATACGTTTTTCCCGTGAAAATCGTTAACAATGACACGCCCGGTTCAAAACCGGAGTTCAACATTCGAACTCTCTTTCAATACGCGCAAAACCGACGTTTGACATTTCAAACGCTCTTTTCTTAAAAGTCTACATTTGACACTTAAGATAAAAGGTTAAAATCAGCATTCGCGTCACTTTTCCTAAAACTTCCAAAATCGACGTTTGTCATCGAAACGCTCGCCTTTTCAAACTAGACCATAATCAACGTTTGACATTCAAACCAAGATTAAGCTTGTCATTCAAGCCCCCATTTCAAAATGCAAACACACACACACACGCACACGTTTTCGAGAAAGGTAGAAAGACTCGTCATACGAGGCATTTCGGGTGATCTCGTGATACTCTTCCCGAAACGTAACGTGACCTCCGAACCTAACAATCTCTGGTACCAAATAGCTTTTTACTCGTTTTTGCTACCAATAAAAATGATCCCCGTTTTCAAAAGCCTTTTCCTAAGTTTTTGCTACCAATAAAAACGACACCTTTTTCACTATAGCCGTTTCTCAACGTTTGGGTTCAAAATACAAAACCGCGTGGCGACTCCTCTTCCTTCCCGAAAAGCGAGGTCTCAGACACCAACCCTCCGCGAAAGACAACCGCCTTTCCGCGTCCGCGCGAAAATCTGGGTAATTTCAGTTGGCGACTCCGCTGGGGACTTGGATACTTTTTCAAAACTGCCGTTGTTTTCAAAAAGTCTTTCGTGCGTCAAACTTTCGTTTACCCTTTCTCGTTTTCGTGTGCGTGTGTTACTTTAAACCTCTAACGGTTTTTTCAAGGGCATTACATTGTCGTCTTTTCAAAATCATACCATGTTTGTGTATCCCCATTCATGTTTGATTTTCATGCTATCTTTTGAACTGCGCATCAAAATTCTTTAAGGTACATTCTGAAAAATCTTTGTTTTACTCAGAAAAAAAAAAGAATTTTAGTGACCTCACACTACTCGCACTTGCTGCCTCGGTACACCGCACTTCACGTGCACTTGCTGCCTCGGTACACTGCACACTACGACCCATAACCCGGGATGGCCTTATCAGTTGCACCTCGGTTGGTGCCGCGACACCTTTCGAGGGCGCACGGGGTCGTCCCAAACAGCCCATCCTAGCCCGTGTAAGCCATGCACTCTTTGTGTCACACTTTGTCCAAGACCCCGGTTGGTTTTTGGCTTAGTTCGTGTCATAAAGCCTAAGTGTATGTTTTTTACACCGGGTTCCGCCACGAGTCAAGCTCGAGAGGTTGAGACCGAAGGTCGTTCCCGACCCGAAGTCTTAAGCTTTTCAGCCTTGACTTTGACGCGGAGCTCTGCCGAAAAATATACCCGAAGGTTCAATGTGACAACGTGTCACCAAACCTCACCGTATGCATCGTGCCAGCCACAACTTGGCCAACGCCAAAAGCTAAGGTCCCTCGCGCAAGCGAGTCAGGAGAGGTCATGCCGAAATTTTGGCACGATCCCCGCCTTAACTTGAGGACGTTGACTTCGACTGTGGCCCGTGCGTCACATACGTTGGAAGTTTGCGTGATCAGCTAGCCTTAAGTTCACTTTTTCCTTTGTCGGTGGAACTCGCTTGCCTTATAGGACCTCGCTCGGGATAGTCCGTCCCGAGAAAGATGATCTACAAATGGAAACGAGGGGCTTATAAGCGTAGTGACGAGATCCACTGATTAGAGCTCTAGGATTAGTTGCGAAAAAGAAGACACGCTCTTTTCCAACCGATTAGGACTCTGAGAAAATGCGTTTTAAGTAAACATTAATCGGTAACTGCACATTGCACTAGCCCGAAACCTTGAGCCAAATACCCTTTTCCGAAGCCTAAACCCTTCCTTTCGTTCCCTACAGCGAGCAGAAAGTGGTTCAGATTTCCGGGTCAGCGCCTCGCCAGAATTACAGTTACGGCAGCGTCAGACAGTTCTTCGGTTCCCTCAGTTCCCTCAGCCAGAATATCCGACATGTCTAGTTCACCGAGAAATCGTGACGGGGATGGACCCCCGCCACCGATAATGGATATGACTTTGGAAGAAGCCATCCGGGCTTGTGAGGTTCACAAGAGGCAAAAAGAAGATCAGCAGAATTTCGTGGTACAGCTTCTGAATGAGTGAGGTATAGCAGCTATCCCCCAGTCAGATGGTACTTTCGTCCTAGTCGAGGATGATGATTCCCCGAAACCAGTTCCTCAAACCTTTAACTAGGTTCCTCCCCCGCTAACTTACGGGATTCCTTCGAACCAAGGAAACAGCCGACCTAGGCTTCACGTTGCCACTCTCAGGGCAACCCTGTCATATTTGGCCAAGCCAGTGCTACTCCCATCACTCAATACCACCAGCGCACCGCTGGACCATCTCAAACAGATGCCAATATCCTTCAATACCCTCCCGGGTTCATCTCGTTGCCTATACACGAACCCCAATACAGTTCAGAAAAGGCCCCTATATATCCACATATATCAAGCCTTCCACCTCCAATCACTACCGCTCACGTGATAGCACCCGGCGCCGAGCCTCGCAGTCCACCACTGGACCCTACCTTAGCCTGGATGGTCGAACAGATGAAAGACCTGAAAGCCACCATGAGCAGCTCAAAGCAGGAAACGCTCAAATCCACAGATCCGGGAATGGTCACGCCTCTCCCTACCAAGTTCCGAATGTCGGAGATGGACCGATTCGACGGAACCGAATGTCCTCAAACGCATGTCGATACCTATGTTCTCGGCACGAGAACGAAAGGAGCAATCCTCCAGCAAATGGCCGACCACTTCCAGCATACGCTCAAGAGCTCAACGTTACGATGGTTTCTAAGGGTCAAGCCTGCGGATCGCCACACCTGGGATCAGATCAGTAACATCTTCCTGGAACGGTACAGATCCAACTTAGAGTGGGAAACAAGTCATGAGGACTTAATCACCACTGAGCAGAAAGCGGATGAAAGCGTCGGAGAATTCTACAAAAGGTGGAGTTGGAAACTCTCCGAAATCATGGAGCCACTCTCCAAAGATGAACAGATCTTCATGTCCTGCTTAAGACCGTCCATCAGAACTCTCATCAGTCATCATTTCTTCCCAGATCTCTGGGCCATGGTCAATGTCGGCTCACAGTTCGAGAAGGATCTCAAGGAGAAGTTGGCTATTGCACAGCCATACAGATACCGATCGGCAGTTGCATTCAATCCCGCACCGGCCCCCGGCAAAGGGAAAGATACGTCTGTCAACCACATCCATCAGGGACAGCAGTCAGGCAACGTAAAACAGTCATCCCGCAAAGCAGCAATTCTACTCAGAAGCAGCCTGCCGTACACTTTAACAAGTTTGACATGCCACTGAGCAAGATGCTGGAAGGGTTAATCAAGGAAGATCTCCTTAAACCCGTTGAAAATTACAAACCCAAGAATCCCGTAGTCAATGCTGACAAGAGCAAGTACTGCGCCTTTCATCAGTATCACGGCCATACCACCGACAACTGTGTGGGGTTACGATACGAAATCCAGAACTTGATAGAGGAAGGAAAATTGGAGCGTCCCCGTGGACCCAATACAGTCGGAAATCCTTTCCCGAACAATAACAGTGTGAATTCCATTGAATGGGTGCCCAAGAAGATTCCTGCAGAGCCAGTTCCTCTGCCTCTTCCAGTCGGGTCCTCATCTAATGTCCACATCAGCTACGATGTTTGTGACTGCTCCGCATGCCTGGAGTACGAGTCCCAAGACATGGTTAGGAGCAATTCTCCGAGAAAACAGAAGAAGAAGTCCTCTCAACAGCAACTGAGAGAAAGATACGAAGCTGGAGACACCAGTGTGGGTACACTCGGAGAGCCATCCGGGAGGTTCGACTACTATGTACTCTACTCCAGCCAGTCCTCCCTCCCTCGAGAAAAGGACCAAGCGTCACAAGACATTGGCACCTCGGGCATCATCTGCAGTCTCTCTCTCAACCACATGGTAAGCATAGCGGGACTCCCTCCCCACATGTATCGGCTACTGGTCGCCATCCGACCTATGCCCAGGAACGTCTCGCCAAAGGCCAAAGGCACAATGTCTCCCCCGCTCCGGCACTGCCTCACCAGGTCCAGTACACTGTGATGGCACACACCCAGGGACGTGAACGTGAATAGAGTAGCGATCGCGCACAGAGAAAACGCGTCCCACGCAAAATGCTCCTCGGCTTCGGAAAATCTATTGGGCAGTCCCAAAATGTCAACATAATCAGTGTTCAGTATCAGCATCCCGTATGCTTCTCCAGCCGAGATACCAAGCAAAGACACTAGCTTCTCAACAGTGGCCATGCCACCAGCATAAGGAAGAACTAGCTGTTCCGTCTCAGGTCCTCCCAGAATGGCCCGAAAATCTTCGAACGTAGGAGTGATTTTGTTGTACGAGAAGTTGTACACATTCCTTCGTACATCCCAGAAACGAGCCACTGCTCTCAAAAGATCCCAATCTGGCATGAGCTCCTTCAAAGCCCAAACAGATTTCATCCCGTAACAGCCTTCGAAAAACCCCTTGTTTTGCCTCGTGTGGTTCCGTACCCACGACTGGAAATTCTCCAAGTATCGCTCTTGCATCCGAGACGATAGCTTAGGAAAGGGAGCCATGAAGGAAAGTGAAAGAAGCCTTAGGAATTGGAAAGAAATTCAGCCAATTGATCAAGGTAATGCGCAGTTTCTTACGAATTGCAAATCTGAAACTGCAATTAAAAAGACTCTAGAAATTCAATCTCAGTCCGGCCGGACTCCCTCTGCAGTTGACTTGGTCAACTCTGCAGCCAGCTGCTCCTAAATTGGAAGCAATTCCAAACAAAGCCCTGTTCATCCTTTGTGAATCTGCGTGCTGCCCCTAGTTTCATTCAACTAAAGCCAACACCTCTTTTGCCCCGGGCTCGTGCAACAGTGCAATTAATTAATTATCAGTTCATATAGGCATAAATTTTGACCCGTTCAATTTTTCATGCATGTTTCATATTATTTATTTTTGATTAACCTACTTCCTTATTTGCCGAAAATAAAAGAAGGTAATCACAGAATAAATGTGTGAAGTACAGGTTCCGCCCCACGGGCGCCTTTTCAAATACAGTTCAAGTCAAATTGTTCCGAACAATACATACATTTTTTCTAAAAAAAACAATAAAAGAAGGACTACTCCGAGTCCTGCTCGTTATCCGAGCACTCGATGCACTGCTCCGCAACTGCCGGATCTGACGAAAACATATAATCTCCGAATTCCTCCAGGCGGGAATATGCAAAACGCCTCCTCAGCGTCTGCGAACTCGAGGACTCTCCCCTCTCGTGCCCCGAGTGCGAAGGAGGATGAGCTCCAAACCCACTGGGTTCCGCCCCGCGGCTGGCCAAATCCTCGCGCAAAGTCTTCTCCACCAGCCGTGGGAGCAGGCGAACCTCTCGGCCTAGACGGCCTCGGCTCACGAACGTCCACGCTCCTCCGGGAACTGCACCTCATGAACGCCACGAGCCTCCTAGCGTAGGCGGCCCACCCGTCCACCAGTCTCATAGCCTCGTTGTACGTACGACCAGACACCTGTGAACTAGGAAAGTCATCAAAAAGACAAGCAGAAAGTACAGATGCAACATTTGCAGAATGCTACTATCAAATGCAGAAAATCAAAAAGTGCTCACCGAAGTGTTGGGGTCCACCCTATACTGAGGTCTCGGCTCATCCGGGAGCGGGATCACAAGTCGCATGTGCGAACCGTACAGCCCCTCGTACGCCAGCCTAGCGCGTGGAAGCGGGAGATCTCGGGGATATCCAGGGCCCTCGCCCTCCCTGTGCTGCACCTACGGGCTCCTCAGCCTCATCCTCAAGAAAGTGTCATAGTCGGCTCCTGCTATGACATACTCGGTATAGAACACACCCTTTCTATACCGCTCCAACTCCTCCATCGGCATCAACAGAGGATGCTGCATGTACAGCGGTGGATCCATCGGCACCATCGGAAGGGACCCCGGGCCATGCTGACGGGTCACCCTCTCCCCTAGATACATAGCATCACAGTGAAGTCCCACCAGGAGCTTCCGCCGCCGTGTCACCTCACTAGCAACCTGAACCACGCCCATGTGGAACCGACTCCACCAGGCCAGCTGGATCCGCTCGGAGAACTCACGGCTCAGGGCCTGGGACACCTCCTCGTACGACAGTCGAGTACCCACCCTCAACGAGACCGCCTTGTGGGCCCTCTTCTTCCAAACCAGCATGGCGGGGAACAGGGATCGGTACGCCTCCCTAATATCCCACAGTTGCGGGCTGAACACCTCATAGCACCAGACATGTCAAGCAAATGGAAAGGTTATATCAGCTACAGAGCAGATACATACGAGTACATAAACGAGACAATGAAGAGAAAAAGACATAAACTTACATCCAAAGCATGCGAGAAACAGCTCAAGGAACTCTCCTCTCCCCTTGAGAATCTGTCCAAGGAGTGGTAGAGCTCGGCCAGTCCAGCCTCCCCCCGTGCATACCCCCTCGCGGCATCCAAGTCTGTCAGCGACCCAAGCAGAGGGAAGTGACAGGATGTGTCAGAAGTCGGGAACAAAGTCGCTGACAACGCGAACCAAATGAACCCTCGAGCCAGGCGCTCCGCGGTCATCCTCAGAGACCCAGCCAAATAATCCGTAATACCCATCTGCAGATGCACCTCCATCGGCCTGTACCGAATGCCTAAGCCCCTGGCATCGGTAATATCAAACCCAGCCGGCTCGAACAAGCGCCGGGTATAACCATCCACTCACACCCGGCCGCGTTGCCATAGGTCGGCAACCCGGTGATAGCAGAAAAATCGATGGGAGTCACCGTCGCCTCCCCATCTCGAAATGAAAAGTGTGGGTCGTATCCCACCGCACTCGCTCGAGCTACGTACATAGACCTCGCCCTCTCGCGTCAAGCTATCGCAGCCTACCGCATCGATAAATCTAGTCACCGGAGTCGACCACCGGGCCGTGGACTCCTCTCTCCTCTCGAGCATCGTCCGGAAGTACCTCCCACAGCGCTCGCACTGCCTCAAAGGCTCCCCGATTCTTCTGGTTGTGAACATCAACCGTCCCTCACCCCTGCAGGTGAACAAAGCAATAATACGTTAGGCACAGAAGAGACATCAACAGAATGCACGAACGCATGTCAAAAGGATGCAATGCAGATACGGTTCTCATTCATTTCCTAAAATATTTCCATCCCTTCGAAAACTCCGTCGATTTCGGAACTTTCAAAGCATTTCGAACACTCCGTCGAATCCGGAACTTTCAAAGCATTTCGAAAACTCCGTCGAATCCGGAACTTTCAAAGCATTTCGAAAACTCCGTCGAATTCGGAACTTTCAAAACATTTCGAAAACTCCGTCGAATCCAGAACTTTCAAAACCCTTCGAAAACTCCGTCGAATCCGGAACTTTCAAAACCCTTCAAAAACTCCGTCAAATTTGGAACTTTCAAATTTTTTCGAACATTTCGAAAATTTACTCCGTCCAGAATTAAAGCTACTTTAATTTTGGAAAATGCATCTAGACATGGAATTTTGCAACCAAAATTTTTATGTCATCTACCCATAGTGTCAATTGAACTACATCCTAGTCAATTTCGATAAAGGTTCATAGCAAAGTCAAAAGCCCCAATCCGGGCACCAAAATCCCTAATTCATTCCTAGTCAAATTTCTAACATTTAAAGAATGCACATTCTTTAAATTAATGGAATTTGAGGGATGCTTACTTGTCTCTCGATCCCTCCTTTGGAGTTGTGTTTATCCCTAGCCGGGTAGAACTCCGCCGGATTCAATGGATGAATGTTGGTTCGAATGGTCCGAACCAACCGCGTTCTTTCGTCATCGGTCCTTCCATGATGAGCCATTGGTTCCCAATCACCTTCCATAGCAATTTTCCTTCACAAATTTGAGCAAATCTCACAATTTGGGGTGAAAATTTTCTCTCCTTTCTCTCCTCTCTCGTCGGAAACAATGAAAGAAAATGGCCACTTTTTCTTCTTCCTCGGCGCTGATAACAACCTGGTCAAACTCAGTCCAAATCCGACCGGACTCTTGCTGGACCAGAAAGATTCCTTGCCACTTTGGCCCCTCAACTTTTCACAGTTTCAATTTTACCCCTTTTGACCCCCAAAAGTGAAAAATTTTCCCCAGTTCGACATTTCTAACACCCCATCCCCCGAGGATAAATTCCCAGTTAGTTTTCACTAACGCTCGCCTCCAGACGTTAAATTCCCAGTTAGTTTTCACTAACGCTCGTCTCCCAACGTTAAAATCAACCCTCAGTTGACGTTTGACATTTAAACGCTCAATCATGTCTCCGGACATTCTAGTTACATTTCCATCTCCCGACGTTAAATTCAACCCTCAGTTGACGTTTGACATTCAAACGCTCAATCATGTCTCCGGACATTCCAGTTACATTTCTGTCTCCAGACGTTAAATTCTCAATCCTCAGTTGACGTTTGACATTCAAACGCTCAATCATGTCTCCGGACATTCCAGTTACATTCTCGTCTCTCGACGTCAAAATTTCTATCAGTTTTCACTACCGTTCACTTCCCCGGCCGCCAGTCGTAAGCCCGATCGTCCCACCTCAGTGGCCATCAAGGTAAGCCCGCACAACAATCCCTCTTCGGCCAACAAGGTAAGCCCGAATGCTCATCCCCAGCGGGATTCTAAAGAAGAAACGTCAATCCTTCCGCGTTGTTAATAACGCCAGTTTAACACAACCATTCCCATCATTGCCACCCTATCCCCAGCAGGATGAACCTGGCCGTCATCGTAAGTCCAGCACTCAAGGCACGAATGCCTTCGTCTCAGGATAAACGTATCCTCGTAACTCCGGTTTGAGGCGCCACACGCCCTCGTATGTTCAGCAACTCCGGTTTGAGGCGCCACACGCCCTCGTATGTTCCAGCAACTCTGGTTTGAGGTGCCACACGCCCTCGAAGGTTTCAGAAATCCCAGGTTCAGACGCCTCACGATAGTCTCCATTCAGGTTCCGGTACCTCGCAATGGTCTCCTCTTAGGTTCAGACGCCTCCCAACAGTCTCGCTCAGGTCAAGGTCCCCACGTGCGGCTCCTTGCACCTACAAACTACGATCGGCTTGATTCCCGCTCAGGATACGTAGGAATCCTTTCGTTAAGGGTCCAGTCAGCTGACCGCCCAGGTCTTTCAAAGTAAGGCATCCCGATTTGGATCCTTATCTTTTTCAACGACCCCACTTCCTTCTGAAGAGACGTCGCTGAGGGGCTAACTATAAGTACCCAAATCCGGATCATCAAAATCCATTAGAAAGTTAACCGAAATCCGTTAACTGGCCCGCTTCAGGTTAACCGGAACCCGTTAAGCTCCCCGTTTCCATGCCAACGAGACATCTCGGGACTGCCCCGTGCATCCCAACATCTAAACGTACTTGACACACGTCATCGCATGTGAAAGTACGACTTTCCCTAAAAAATGCACTTTCCGGCACTTTTCGGGGACGTTTCGGACATATTCCGAACTGTTATTTAAAAAACGGACAAAACCGGGACCCGGGAACGAACTCCCACACATTTGGTGAGTCATGGGATACGTGGCTTGCATGACACCTCCCTCTAGTCACCTTTCAATCAGAAATCAAGGCCAAAAGACTAAAATACCCCTGGTATGCAGTCCAAGTCCGGCCAGACTCCTTTGCAGATTCTCAGAAATTGCCAGCAAGTCCCTCAAAATTCCAAAGTTTCACAAAACCTCCTGGATTTCAAGCTAAATCCGGCCGGACTCATGCTGAAATTTCACCTATAAATAGAAGGGCTGTCAAATCCATTTAAAACAAGAAATTTACTCTCCAAAATCACCATTGCCACGGCCCAAACCAAATCCTCCCTCTCCCGAGCTCCCGTTTTGCCTCGATTTGCGTGAAAACTCCGCGTTTCAACCAAACATGAACCAAAACACCTCGAAACACCGTTCCAAACCACTTTCCGTATTCCGTATACACCCCCCGAGCCAAAGGAGTCAACCCTAGCCATAGGTATAACTCCCTCTCTCTAATCTCTCGTTCCGTCTCGGTTTACGCGCCAGTCGCTACAACCGTTTCGGACGAACACCGTTGAAATGTAGACGCCTCCGTCTAACGGGGTCCAATACGTTTTAGCCCCTCGATCCTCTTCTCTTCCCGTAAGAGAAGTAATCACGGGTTAAAACGGCGTTCCGACCCCGTTCCGTTTAAATTTCTGTCATTTACCATTCCGGATCGATCGATCCATCGATTGTCATTTACTTTTCTGTTATTTACAATTCCGGACCGTTTGATCCATTGAACATCATTTACAACTCCGAGCCATTTTGGCCCGTCGATCGTCATTTACAATTCCGAGTCGTTTGGCTCGTCGATCGTCATTTACGATTCCGGATCGTTTGATTCCGTTGATACTGCAATTTAAATACTGTCATTTACAAAGTCCGACCCGTTTGGATCGTGATAGTATTTACCTTTCAAAGTCCGAGTCGCAACCCGATTCGTTGATTGCAAATCATTTAATACGTTTTTTTCCCATAAAAATCGTTAACAATGTAATGCCCGGTTCAAAACTGGAGTTCGACATTCGAACTCTCTTTCAAAATGCGTGAAATGACGTTTGGCATCCGAACGCTCATCTTCAAAATAAAGCCATCTTTTGACATTCAAAATCATTTAATACATTTTTCCCGTAAAAATCGTTAACAATGACACGCCCGGTTCAAAACCGGAGTTCGACATTCGAACTCTCTTTCAAAACGCGCAAAACCGACGTTTGACATTTCAAACGCTCTTTTCTAAAAAGTCAACATTTGACACTTAAGATAAAAGGTTAAAATCAGCATTCGCGTCACTTTTCCTAAAACTTCCAAAACCGACGTTTGTCATTCAAACACTCGCCTTTTCAAACTGGACCATAATCAACGTTTGACATTCAAACCAAGATTAAGCTTGTCATTCAAGTCCCCATTTCAAAATGCAAACACACACACACACGCACACGTTTTCGAGAAAGGTAGAAAGACTCGTCATACGAGGCGTTTTGGGTGATCTCGTGATACTCTTCCCGAAACATAACGTGACCTCCGAACCTAACAATCTCTGGTACCAAATAGCTTTTTACTCGTTTTTGCTACCAATAAAAATGATCCCCATTTTCAAAAGCCTTTTCCTAAGTTTTTGCTACCAATAAAAACGACACCTTTTTCACTATAGCCGTTTCTCAATGTTTGGGCTCAAAATACAAAACCGCGTGGCGACTCCTCTTCCTTCCCGAAAAGCGAGGTCTCAGACACCAACCCTCCGCGAAAGACAACCGCCTTTCCGCGTCCGCGCGAAAATCCGGGTAATTTCAACAACTACACTTAGTTGTATTTTATCACTACCTCTTTATTAAGTTGATTTCCATCTTTTTTTTTAAGGAGATAAGATTCAACATTTTGCTTTTTAGAAAGTAACGTTAAAAGTAAAAACTTACATTTTACCATCATCTAGTGAATAATATTCACATCTCAAGCATCAATATGTATTGATTATAACTTCAAGCACATATTTGATAAGTCTTGTTTGTATCTATTTTGACCATATAATGAGACTCAATCTCATTATTGATCACTTGAACACCCTTCCGTTTCATTCATTCAAACATCATGAATATCATACTTGATGAAATCACCGTTGTTTCTCAAGACACAATTTATATGCTTGACTTTTCCAAACAAGTTTGACTTTTTAAACAAGATTGACTAACTTTGTATTTGCCTTAAGCACTTCGGTATGCTCTACCGCATTTGCTTTCGCCACAAGAAGTGTTAGACAACTTCTTCTCTAAAATCATATTCTCTTTTATAACACAAATACGAATATCACACACCTCAACATTCATTTATGTTTGAGGTGATTTTTGAAATACTTTAAAATGTGAAGCAATTTCTATGTTACTGTTGTCACTTGAGAATTTCACTCAACACCATCTACTCGACATGGTTTTCATGAAATACTGTTTTCAATTCTTTCATTTTTCTTTTTACGGTTTATAGAGTCCACTATTTTAAAATCAATGACTTTCATTTTTCTTTTTACGGTTTATAGAGTCCACTATTTTAAAATCAATGAAGCGGCCTACGATGAATTTCATTGAATCCGCATTTTCGATTTTAGATTTATAGTCCAATGACTCCCACAATTATTTTGCCGTTTTATTGGTACTATATATGTTATATAACGAATCCAACAATCCGTTAAATATATAGTTCCGATAAAGGAAATTCACATGCTTCAACCGCACTCACGGCTTGAACATCTATCTCATTTTCACCCAACTTTTTAGGATCTTTCATAGGAAACCTCTCTAAATTCAAGGTGGTCAATTAGAACATCTTTTGTTTCCCTCACTTAAAGTCGAGGCCAACAAAATTTTCTAATTTCTTATTATGATGATCCAGAATACTTGGAACAACCACATTACATTAGAGATTTGTCTCTACACAAAGAGTATTTACCAAATATTGGCCTTAATTTTCAAAAATTATAACTTTGTTGTTACAATTATAACTCTCTAACTTAAATAGAGAATTCACCAAGAATAAATTACTAATTAAATAAGAGAATTAACACAATTTATTTCTTATAACAACTAATATTTATACACCTTTAAATTCCTTAATGGAGTTATAATAGAGGTTAATCATCCCAAAATTTTAAAGGTATCATCTTGGAGTACCTTTAAATTAGAAAAAGTCACATTCTCATTTACATAATACACAATTTCTTTTAAAAATCCTCCTTCTAAATATTTTGTGTCATTTATCATCATCAACATCAATAGGATTTAACAACTTCCTTCAAGAAGTCCTATTATTTTCATTTTTATGACTCGTGACATTTTTCAATGTTCACAACAATAGAATTCAACAACTTCTTTCAAAAAGCTCTATTATTTTTATCTTTGTGACTTTTGTCACTATTGACAATAATAAGATTTAACAACTTCTTTCAAGAAGCCCTATCATTTTTGTCAATACATCCTTGATAAAATGCAACGTTGTAGACTACATATTTCAACGTTCATAATCTCAACTTAGTTCCAACGAACTATCAATATTTGTCACTATGATTCTCGTGAACCATAAGAGACATCGCATCCATCGTATAAACACTAGAAGTAGCGTTGTCACAACTACTTTATACAATAAACTCCACATCCTTCATGTCACGGGTCAATCAATCTTTTTAACAATGGTTGATCTCATTAAGCAAAAGAACTTATTATTAGTAATTTAATTCACAAAAACTGCTTTTCTTTGAATTTCATATATTCATCTACGTATATTAAAATCCAATCACCACCGTCCAAAATGTTCTTCTGTGAGTCTCAAACTTGCTCACCAAATTTGAGCTTGATCCAACGGTTAACGAAGTGGAAATGAATTTTTTCCACAACTGATCATTGAAAAACTGTGCTGGAAATATCATTATTTTCCTCTGTTTCCCATCTTTTTCATCCCTCTGCCTTAGCAACTGTTGGGTTTTATGGGTCCATGCGCAGCGGAATAAGCATCTAAATAACACAAAACCCAAGCCCTAAGATCCGTTCTATACGATTAAATTGAATTTCTATGAGATAGAATTTACCAACCTTAATTGCTTTCCAGTCTTGAGCTATCGAACAATTTTCGGTGTGATTTTGAATCACAATCTTCGATCTTCAAAACCTTTGAATCCTCATATTGCTTTGAACAATTTGAACTCTAGGCCTTGATCGTCGTACGAGCGAAGACCCTCTAGTAGTATCCACACGTTAGAATGAACCAAGAACGGTTCTTGAGAATTGCTAGATTCTTAAACTTTAGGAAGAATGTTGAGAGAACTTTTGTTATGATTTTTCTTGAGAAAATTCGGATAGCTGCTAGGGTTTACAGACTTAATATTTATACTACATTAGTATAGGTATTAGTTTTCTAATCGAATTAGGAAACTGCTCTGTATACGCCTCATGCCTTAATGTGTCGCACGACCACAAGCAGCCCATGGGCATGTTGTGTCGCACGACCAGGAAGGTCATATCAGGAATTCTCAATCATTCTTCCTTTGGTTTAATCAATTCATTCTATTTGTGTGTGACCCAATATGATTATATTATGTTGACAATGAGCTCAATCATATCGATCCTCATAAGACATAAGCGGACTCTAGCAAGCCATTATGTCTACCCAAATAATATAACGTAAGAGTTCACGTTTCCAATGGTACACTTCCATTTCTCCCTTTGTCTCACGATGTTATATTGAACACAAGTCATGGTCCACGTCAACTTGTATTTGTTCAATGCTTTCTCGATCTTGAGTATAATGATAATCCAATCGTATTGGGGTGTGGCCACATACTTTCATCATTATCACTCATCGAGGGGCCCAAGTAAAACATCTCTCTTTTGAGGGACAAATTCCATCTTGACTTATCATCCTTCCCATCATGAATCCGATCATGCCAAAGATAGCCTTTATAAATATCGTGTTAAGATATCGTTTGACTAAAATCAAACATGACTTTCATCATATGTAAGGTCATGATAATCTCGTGTCGAGGGACTAAATGAAGTGACCATATGAGATTTAATTATGACATTTGACCATGACATAAATCTCATACGGGTCAAGTCCAGTCACTTGTTCTCTAACAAGTACCCATAATTTCAATGTGCATCTCTATGCATATAATCATCATATGATTATCCATTTACAATTATACTAATTATTCACTTAATAATTAGGGACGGAGATTATTACAATAAATATGCAAAATATATAATAATCAAATAATAAACTTAAACGATAAAGACGATACATAACGGTTTTAAGTTAAACATAACTAAAGCCTAGGGCATTGCACCAACAGTCTCCCACTTGCACTAGGCTCCATTTATGTATCGAATACTCATGGACTTAACATGACCATCATGCTTCTGCCTGTGCGGGGTCTTTGTAAGTGAATCCCCAATGTCATCATCGGTTGATACTTTGCATATCTTAACGTCTTCTCATTCTTTATGAATTCCTCGGAAAACGTCTAAGTGTGTGTTTAGATCACCGTTGTGATCTTGGTTCCATTGTTTGCACAAATGGCACCACAATTGTCACAACAAAAGTTTCACCAATTAGTGGTACTTGGAACATTTCCAAAACACTAATGAACTTTTGATCCAAACTGCCTCTTTTTAGCTACATCATATGTTGCTAAAGTTTGGCCTTAGTAGTAGAATTGACTACGATTTTCTGCTTGGAACTCTTCCAACAAAATTGCACCTTTAATAAGCATAGACACAAATCCTAATTGTGATTTTAAATCAACTTTGTCAGTTTGGAAGCTAGCATCTATTTAACCCTTACAACAAAATTAACCTCCAATCTTTCAAATACCAAGAACGTATCCTTAGTTCTTCTTAAGTACTTAAGGATCATCTTGACTGCCATCCAATGGTTCTCAACATGATCAGATTGGTATCGACTCATCATGCTTAGAGCATACGAGACGTCGGGTCTAGTACAAATCATGGCATACATGACAGATCCAAATGTCGGAGCATATGGAACTTCATTCATTCCCTTTTGCTCATCAGTTGTCATAAGACAATGAGTATTGCTAAGAGAAAATACCATGACCCATTGACAAGCCACTTTTTCTTAAACTCTTCTAAGAACCTTATCAATGTGAGTATTTTGACTCAAACCAATTTATCCTTTTAGATCTATCTCTATAGATCTTGAAACCAAGGATGTAAGCGGCTTTACCCATATATTTCATTGAGAAACCTTTCCTTGACCAAGACTTGACAGTCATAAGTGTCGGAATTTCGGTTTTCCAATGAGCAAGATATTATTGTAATAAAACAATATAAATAATACTACGCTCCCACTGAATTTCATGTATACACAAGATTCATCTTCGTACTTGATGAAATCAAACTCTTTGACTGATTCATCAAAATGAAGATTCCAATTCCTTGAAGCTTGCTTCAACCCATCTCATGAATCTTTGCAACATGCATACTTTATTAGATTTTCTTGGATCGACAAAACTCTCGGGTTGTGTACTATACACATCCTTAAGAAAGTCGTTTGACATCCATTTGTCATATCACATAGTCATAATATGCGATCATGGCAATTTGAAATTCTAATAGACTTCGACATTGTAACTGGCGAAAAGGTTTCAACATAGTCAACACTATGAATTCGCCTAAATCCCTTTGCTACAATCCTTAGTCATGAAAGTATACACCTTCCCATCCATGTCGGTCTTGAAGACCTACTTGCATCCCTTTAGTTTTTACACCTTCAGGTAGCCCAATCAAGTTCCAAACTTGATCATCAAACATGGATTGCAATTCGGACTCCATGGTTCCTAACCATTTATCCAAATTAGGAGTGGACATCGCTTCTAGATAGGAAGTAGGATTGTCATTCTCAATGACTTCCATTTCATTACTTTCCGAAACGAGAAATCAATATTTCTTGAGTTCGGATCGTAACCTATCCAATCTACGATGGACTTGTGCATCTTGAACCGGTTCCACAATTCTTTGTGAACTTGGTTCCGTCTCTACTCTTGGTTCCATATTATTTTCGGGTTCTTGAACTCCTTTCAAGATTAATTTTACTCCCACTAGATTCTTTATTGAGAAACTATTTCTCAAGAAACAAATCGTATAGAGCAACAAACATTTTGTTCTCTTTGCGGTTGTAAGATTAATTTCCAAAAATAACCTAGTCAGATTTGGTGCTAACTTATAAGAGACAAGTCTCTTTATATAAGATTTGCAACCCCAAATCTTCGTGAAAGACAAACTAAGTTTTCTTTCATACCACATCTCATGTGGGGCCTTAGGAACCGATTTAGTAAGGACTCAATTCAGTGTAACTGCATTATTTCTAATGCATATCCTCAAAAGGAAATAGGAAATTGGAAAGTCTAATTGACACATCATCGAACGAACCATGTCCTACAAGGTTCAATTCCTCCTCTCAGACACACCATACAATGTGGTGTTCCGGGTGGAGTCAACTCTGAAACGATTTCATAGGTTTGAGATGATTGTCAAACTCTTGGCTCAAATATCCATCACCTCGATCCAATCGAAGTACTCAATAGTTTTGCCAAGTTGTTTTGTACTTCATCTTGAAATGTTTGAAACATCTCAAACGATTCACCTTTGGGCTTCATCAGATAGACATAGTCATATCTAGATAAGTCTTTAGTGAAATGTGATGAAATACCGAAGTCTTCCCCTAGCAATGCTACTTAATAGTCCACATACATCTCATGTATAATGACCAATAAGTCACTAGCCCTCCCACTACTCTTAGTGTAGGGTGGTTTGGTCAATAATCCCAATAAACAAGATCCACATTCCTCAAGTGATTCAGAGTCATATGAGTCTAAAAGTCCATGTTAATGGAGTTTAGATATATGTTTCTTATTTATTTGACCAAGCCGGCAATGCCATATGAACGCTTTGTTCATATTGTTCGGTTCAGAATTCCCATTTCTATTTTAGATATTTTCGATATTATTTTGTTTCTTAACATCAAGGATATGAAGACCATTCAATGACATATGCAATACAATAAGGCATATCATTAAATAAATATAAAACTTCTTATTGAAAATAAGAAAATTATATCCTTCATCATCCATTTAAGAGACGGAAATAATAGTCCTACTCAAATCCGGAACGTAGTCATACTTGTTCAAAACAAGTACTAGTCCACAAGGTAAAGTGACTTCATAAGTCCCTATGGTTAATGTAGCAATCCTTGCTCCATTCTTACGCATATGTTTAATTTACCTTCTTTGAGTAGTTTTCTATTCTTTATTCCTTGCACATTCTTCTACAAATGTAGGATCGAATCCGGTATCATATACCTAAGAACAAGAAGTCGAAAAGAAAATATCTATCTTATAGATGTTTGAAGTAGTAGCAAACATATTGCCCTTCTTCACCTTTTAGGACTTCCTAATAAGCCTTGCAACTTTGCTTCCAATGACAATCTTATTGCAATGGTAGCGAACTGCATCCTTTTGAGACACTTTGGGTTTAGCATCTTCGGCTTTGACAACTTTTGTCCTAGGTTTAGCAACTTTTGCTTTACCTATTTTGTGTTTCCTTTTAAACCTCTTTATTGTGTTAATCATTAAAACACTTGCGGATTGCTCCCTCTTGTATCTCATGCATCAAGAGCCTTCACCACAACATACATCTTTTGCCTAGTTTGCACTTGGAACATTTCCTTTGTGCGGTGTGCTTAGACCAAAAATAACTTCCATGTGTTCAAGGTTCTTCATAAGAGTCTTCAACCATGGTGGCAAGTATAAGTCAAGCAATATTATTAGAATCATCAACATGTTTCTAATGTTGCTCCTTATTTTCCCTTTGCAACATTTGCAGTGGGTTCAGCGGGAACGGATTCGTCAAGAACGTACACATTTACCTAAGAACAATTCTTGAGCATCTGATCAAATCAGAATAACTTGTATCGTTCTTTTCGAACTTTGTCCTTCATAAGGACGAATCGCAATTATCATTATGTAATGCTACTTCTACAACAAAATATACAAATTATACGAACACATATCAATACCAACACATTTATCATTTAAGAGCAAATAATGTATTTTACAAATACTCCCACTAAATCATACACCTTCTAATGCAAATAAGCATAGTATGCATTTAATGGGCTAAGATCCAACTTTAATTTAATCTCAAGTACGCTATGGCGCACCGCTCAAGATTAAATTAATTAGGTAGAAAACATCAATTATATCGTATATGACTCTTAGATCTTTTATGAGATTTGTTTAAGACATCATATGTCTAAGCATATTTTAATCTCATCTTATGTCTTGGGTCCAAAACCATTTTGATAACCCAATTAAGTTCATCCACTTTAAACGTATAGGAATCACCATTTCCTCATCTTGCTCGCAAATGAAATAGAATCAAAGTACCTTGCTATGGCAAGCCCACTCAAAACTATCTGAGTGGTCTCAAGTGTTTTAATCATGGATTGGCATAAAGAACTTAAAAGTTAAATGAAGGTTCTTTAAAGCAGATTATCAGCATATCAATGAAGATAATCATAATGTACACCAGGTAAGTTCTCAAGAAATTAGGTGAGCCACAAGGACTACTTAAGTACCAAATCTTCATTCGACAGAACTCTCCTAGCCATGCACAATTATACTATCAATTTGAATGCAACATAATCAATACTTTGTATACTGACTTGTTTCTCATAAACAATCAGAATCGTAAACTGACTTGTTTCTCATAAACAATTAGATTTCTTCAAATTTTGTGTAAACTGACTTGTTTCTCATAAACAATCAGAAAACTAAAATTTTGATGTTTCAACTAAACATTTAACAAATTATTATTCAATGTTTCAACTAAACATCTAATAAAATTCTTAACACTTAAGAACATATAATTCATGCATCGCAACAATTAATAAAAACACATTTAAATTAATTAAGCATGCATAAATAATGAATTAATCTAGCATAGCCCTATAAACTTAATTTCCATAAAATTATAGCATCCAGATTAACACATAAACATATCAGATTGCAAACATATTCACAGATTACCAGGATTATGAACCAAACTAATTTTGCCCAGATTGGGCTTGGAGTGTCGCGTGACACAGATCAACTATGTCGCGTGACATAAACCTTCAGAGGCTCGATATGTCGCGCGACCTAGAGAAGCTACCTGACAATCCATGGCCAACTCTGTCGCGTGACACAAACCAACTGTGTCTTGTGACACAAGTTGCCAGATGCAAATTTCCAGTTCCAATCAATTCTAATCATAAAGCAATCAAATCAAGTAAACAGCTTTTACAGATTTAATTCAGCATAATCAGAAGACGATTTTCACATTATTTCACATAAGCAATAAACATCTACCGCATGCAAAACATGCAATAAGCATATAAACGATTTATATCTTGATTCTAGCATGTTAATTCAAACTTAACCATACGAACGGGGCTCTAATACCACTGTTGGGTTTTATGGGTCCATGCGCAGCGGAATAAGTATCTAAATAACACAAAACCCAAGCCCTAAGATCCGTTCTATACGATTAAATTGAATTCCTATGAGATAGAATTTACCAACCTTAATTGCTTTTCGGTCTTGAGCTATCGAACAATTTTTGGTGTGATTTTGAATCAATATCTTCGTTCTTCAAAACCTTTGAATCCTCATATTGCTTTGAACAATTTGAACTCTAGGCCTTGATCGTCATACGAGCGAAGACCCTCTAGTAGTATCCACACGTTAGAATGAACCAAGAACGGTTCTTGAGAATTGCTAGATTCTTAAACTTTAGGAAGAATGTTGAGAGAACTTTTGTTATGATTTTTCTTGAGAAAATTCGGCTAGCTGCTAGGGTTTACAGACTTAATATTTATACTACATTAGTATAGGTATTAGTTTCCTAATCGAATTAGGAAACTGCTCTGTATACGCCTCATGCCTTAATGTGTCGTACGACCACAAGCAGCCCATGGGCATGTTGTGTCGCACGACCAGGAAGGTCATATAAGGAATTCTCAATCATTCTTCCTTTGGTTTAACCAATTCATTCTATTTGTGTGTGACCCAATAGGATTATATTATGTTGGCAATGAGCTCGATCATATCGATCCTCATAAGACATAAGCGGACTCTAGCAAGCCATTATGTCTACCCAAATAATATAACGTAAGAGTTCACGTTTCCAATGGTACACTTCCATTTCTCCCTTTGTCTCACGATGTTATATTGAACACAAGTCATGGTCCACGTCAACTTGTATTTGTTCAATGCTTTCTCGATCTTGAGTATAATGATAATCCAATCGCATTGGGGTGTGGTGACACACTTTCATCATTATCACTCATCGAGGGGCCCAAGCAAAACATCTCTCTTTTGAGGGACAAATTCCATCTTGACTTATCATCCTTCCCATCATGAATTCGATCATGCCAAAGATAGCCTTTATAAATATCGTGTTAAGATATCGTTTGACTAAAATCAAACATGACTTTCATCATATGTAAGGTCATGATAATCTCAAGTCTAGGGACTAAATGAAGTGACCATATGAGATTTAATTATGACATTTGACCATGACATAAATCTCATACGGGTCAAGTCCAGTCACTTGTTCTCTAACAAGTACCCATAATTTCAATGTGCATCTCTATGCATATAATCATCATATGATTATCCATTGACAATTATACTAATTATTCACTTAATAATTAGGAACGGAGATTATTACAATAAATATGCAAAATATATAATAATCAAATAATAAACTTAAACGATAAAGACGATACATAACGGTTTTAAGTTAAACGTAACTAAAGCCTAGGGCATTACACCAACAGCAACCACGCCACGAGCTTTCCTCAATATGCAATCCTTTCTCAATAGGAGAATTAGTTTTAAGATTGTTGGAAAAAATCTTATAAATGAGCACAATATGAAGGATTACAATAAAATTGGAATACAATTTACAATATAATGTAGAAAATGAAAAGAGAAAACCGTATGTAAGTCATCTTGATTCACTTGTGTACGAGCCATGTTATACATTTTCCTTAAGACTAACTCGTCCCCCTCTCTAAGAGTGCTCGAGGCTTCCACGGGTGTTAGTCTCACAGGATAGAATGGACGAACCGGGTGCAACTCCGCACTTGAGCCTCTCAACGAATTTAACGTATGCTTGAACTAAATCACCAACTAGCTAAAACTTCAAAGAAAGAGACCAAAAGAAAATTTTAGACAAGAGAATCCTATACTTTAGAGTTACAACATGAGACTCTCATATCATCTTTCTATCTTCTCTATATTCTATCTTTTTTTTTCTAGCCAAGAAAAAGAGACAACACAATATAAACAGGTAGGGAAGTAAGGATTAATTGACATTAATATTGAATAATTAACCTCTCAAATTTTGATTTTGGTGGTTACATACTCTCTACCTTTATAAGAGAATTCACTACAAGAATAAGGGTTATTCAATACAATAATTAACTCACTTTATTCTTTTAACAAACAACCCAAATTTAAAGTTACCAAATTCCTTTATGGAATTGTAATATAAGGTTAAAGATACACAAATCCAAATTTCACACCTTGGATTTCATTTCAACAAAAGAACCTCTAAAAGCCATCGTAGCCAAATAACCTCACTAATAGTGGTTGCCATGGGTCGATATTCTGCCACGATCTAGACACAACTGATTGCTTCTTTGTTCGCCAGGAGATAGGAGCTCCTCCTAACAAAACAAAATATCCTGTGCAAGATCGTCTACTCATAGGACATGCACCCCAGTCAGCGTCACAATAGGCTTCAAGCTGCAATTTTCCATATGTAGGAAGAAATAAACCTTGGCCAGCAGTACCTTTAAGGAAGCAGACCACACGAACGGTGGCATCCATATGTGTGCACCTAGGTGATGAAACAAACTGGCTCAATCTATTTACAGCAAATTGAATGTCCAGCCTGGTGACTGTCAAATAAAGCAGTCGACCAACTAACCTGCGATACTGTGAGGCATCAACGAGGGGGCTGTCATCGTCAGTGCTGAGGCATAGGTTTTGCTCTATAGGAAAATCACTTATCCGTCCTCCTTGACATCCACTCTCTTCAATAATATCAAGAGTGTACTTTCTTTGGCTAAGAACAATACCCTCTAGCGATCTTGCCACTTCTATCCCCAAGAAATATTTTAAATGCCTAAGGTCCTTGATGCTGAACTTGACATCCAAGTACTTCTTTACGTCTTCAATCTTGAGAACATTATTCCCAACTAGAAGTACATCATCAACGTAGATGAGAGCAGCAATATATATGTCACCACTTTTATAGACAAAAAGAGAGTGATCCGCCCGTGACTGTCTGAAACCAACCGCAAGGAGAGCATTAGTAAACTTCTGGTACCAATTTCGTGAGGCTTGTTTAAGACCATATATTGACTTATGAAGCTTGCAAACTCTAGTATCCCCTTCTTTTGCAAAGCCTTGTGGTATTTTCATATACAAGTCTTCCTTTAAATCCCCATGAAGAAAGGCATTGTTCACGTCCAACTGATGGATTGCCCAATTTCGTTTGGCTGCCACGGCAAGGAGGGTACGCATAGTGACTAGCTTTGCAATCGGAGCGAAGGTATCATGATAATATATCCCTTCCACCTGTGTGAAACCCTTTGCTACTAAGCGTGTCTTATATCTTTCTATTTCCCCGTCTGGCTTATATTTTATCTTATAAACCCATTTGGAATCAATAGCCTTTTTATCTTTGGGCAACATCTCAAGAGACCATGTACCATTAGCTTCCAAGGCTTCTATTTCCCTTTTCATTGCCTCACGCCATTCCTAGGTTTTTACAGCCTGATGATAATACTTAGGCTCATCACGTGAAGTGATGGCCGCAAGAAAAGCCTTATGAGGTTTAGAAAAATGTTCATAAGAAACATAGTTAGATAGAGGATATACCTTCGAGGTTACTGAGTTGGAATTGAGAGGCGGATGGTCTATGGAACCTGGTAAGTCAACAATAAAATCCTGGAGATGTTTAGGCTGCTGTTTGGGATGTAAACTTCGCCTATTTCCTGGTGTCAGTTATTCGTTGACCTGTCCAGGAGATGTGGGCACATCTGGTTGCACAACTGGCTGATCATCTGGTTGTTCATGTTCTGGCGCTGCAGTGTCCAGTTGTGTGTTCACTTGTGATCTATCAACTACCTGCACATGTGACTGCTCAAGTGGTTGTAGCTGCTCTAATTCCGCAATTTCTTCCTCCCAATCTCTGTCCCTATTATTATTCGAAGGAGATATACCCACTTCCGGACTGTGTTGTTTGAAAGGAAAAACCTCTTCCACAAACTTAACATCACGGGATGTATAAATCACCTTAGATTCCAAATCAAAAACTCTGTAGCCCTTTTGAGAATAAGGATACCAAACAAAAATACAAGGTCTCCCCCTTACATCAAACTTATCTCCCCCTTTTTTGTTATTCTTGGCATAAACCAAACATCCAAAAGTACGAAGATGATCATATAGAGGTTTCTTTTGAAGTAAGATTTCATAGGGAGTCTTATGATTTAAAAGTTTGGTAGGTAAGCGATTTATTATATAAGATGCAGTCAAAACACCCCCCCAAAACTTCTTAGGTAGTCCTGCCTCAAAACGAAGAGCCCTTGCCATGTCTAAGATATGACGATGCTTGCGTTCGACAACTCCATTTTGTTGTGGAGTGTTGATACAAGACGTCTCAAGAATTATCCCATGATTAACATAATATTCTAGCATCAATAGGGATTGAAATTCACTCCCATTATCACTTCTAATATGCTTGACTTTCCTATCAAATTAGGTGTTGACCATATTACAGAACATAGTGAGGTAATGATGGACTTCATACTTATGCTTCATCAAGAAAACCCATACACCCCGACTGAAATCATCAACAATGGTCAAGAAATAATGTGCTCCCGAGAGAGACGGAGTTTTATAGCCTCCCCAAATGTCACAATGTATTAAATCAAAACAAAACTGAATTTGAATACTACTAGAAGGAAAAGGGAGTCTAGTCATTTTGGCTTGAAAACATGAGTCACAATGTTCCTTTCCCTTACTATGATTATCAGAAGACTGAGAACTAAAAATCGAAGAATGTCCCAATCTTTTATGTCATACCTGTGCATCAACTGTTGTCGTCATAGTCATTTGTTTCGTTATGACCGGTTCCAGGTGATATAGACCATCGCTGCACCTACCCATCCCAATCAGAGTCCTCGAAGCTAAGTCCTGTATCACACAAAAATCCGAAAAAATGTGAGGGCACAGTTCAAATCTTTTGTCAGTCGACTAACAGATAAAAGATTGCATTAGAAATCAGGAATATTTAGAACATGCTGAATATGTGATCCATTCGCAAGTCTTGCACTGCCAATCCCCTTTACTGGTATGGCCTCGCCATTGGGAATTCTAACTGGTGCCTCTGTTCCGGTCTGAACTTGATTTTCCAGCATTGATTCATTGCAACTTATGTGTTCACTTGCTCCTGAGTCAATGATCCAAGCATTAATATTATTCTGCTTACCTGCGACGTTTACTGTGGGTAAAGAAATTTGCTTACCCTGTTCTTTGTCTGAAAAGAATTGAATCAATTGCTTGTACTACTCATCGGTAAACCCAGGAATCAGACTGCCTTCTCCTTTTGCAAGGTGTTCCGTTGTCCCAGTGGCCCACTTCGGCTTGTTCTTCTTATTTTCTGGATATCCTATGATTTTGTAGCAGCTTTCAATCGTGTGACCCAACTTTCCACAGTGTGTGCATTTTGGCTTTTCTGTCTGTACAGTTGTTTGCACAACTGGTTGAGCAACTGTCTCCACAGCTTGCTGACTGCTTCGTGCTTGAAATGCAGCAGCCTCAATATTTACCTTTCCTGCAGTACTGACCTACTTTTGTTTCTCATCCTGAGAAACCAAATGGTAAGCTGCACCCAAACTGATCGTCGGTTTCATGCTCAGAATTTGGGTTTTAATTGTCCCAAAACTAGCATCCAAACCCATAAGAAACTCATATAAACGCTCATTTTCCTTCATCTCCACAAGCTTCTTGGGTGTATCACAAGTGCACCCAGTACACTTGCATTTAGGCAATGGAGCAATGGATTGGATTTCATCCCAAAGACCCTTTAACTTTGTGTAGTATACCGACACCGAGAGGCTTTCTTGTCTCGTTAGGGTTATGGCTCGCTTAAGCTCATAAGCCCTAGGAGCACTTTCACTCCCAAAACGTTCATGCAAGTCCTCCCATATTTCTTGTGTCGTCCATGCATGTTTTACACTGTTGCGAATATCTTTCTCCTTACCACTGTTCAACCACCCCTTTATCATAGTGTTGCATCGTCTCCATAGCGCCAACTCTGCCGAACCTTCGTCTGGGATTGGAACCATTCCATCTACGAATCCAATTTTATTCTTTGCAAAGAGGGCATTACTCATCTCATAAACCCAATCTGCATAATTCCCATCTCGAAGAAGATCGCTTATAAAGACTGCGTTTGGACTGTCCGATGCCGAAATAAAATAAGGAGACATAACATCTACCTTGATTTCGTCGTCTCTAGCCATGGTGAACGAAATAAAGAAAAAGAAAAAATATGTGTATGTGCGGAAGCTTGTTCGGTTTTAGATTAACTAGGCTCTGATACCATGATAAATTTGAGAGAAGGTGAAGAAATTCTGTATTTATTTCATATATAAACAATATTACAAAGAGTCCTCCATATATACTACAAAGTCTAACCCTAATTGACTAAGGAAGGAAAGAGATAATTAAGGAAAAGATATACATAAATACAACCAAACACAATCAAACTCTATCTCCTAGAATATTTGGTATAATTATCCGAATATATGTGAATATATTCGGATATCTCCTACACTCCAAAAGTGCACCAAAAGGGGGACGGAGAGCTGGTAAAAATGAGAACGACTGGTGTTTGAACGTTGTTATTTATACTATTGCAGTTGGCCGTGAAGGCTCGGCGGAGGAAAGGAACAGGGATCACTTCCTTTCATGGGTTCGCCTCCTTGGCTCGTTGATGGCATTCACTATTTAAAATTTAAAAAATTAAAAATAAAAAATAAAAAAAATTAAAAATTAAAAAATTAAAAAATTAATAAAAAATTAAAATTAAAAAAAATGAAAAAATAATAAAAGAATTAAAAATTAAAAATTAAAAATTAAAAAATTAAAAAAGAAATAAAATAGAAAAAAAAAGAAAATTAGAAAAAAATTATTATTTTTTTATTATTTTTTTTACTTTTAATAAAATTAAAAATTAAAAATTAAAAATTAAAAATTAAAAATTAAAAATTAAAAATTAAAAATTAAAAATTAAAATTAAAATTAAAAAAATTAAAAAATTAAAAATTAAAAAAATAATAAAGTATTAAAAATTAAAAATTAAAAAATTAAAATTAAAAATTAAAATTAAAATTTTAAAAATTAAAAAATTAAAAATTAAAAAAATTAAAAATTAAAAATTAAAAATTAAAAATTAAAAATTAAAAATAAAACTAAAAAAATAAAAAATAAAAAAGCTCGCCTTTCTTTATATGAGGACTCCGGGGATATCTATTGCCAACTTCAGACGTTCTAGGTCTTGCACCAGAAAGTGATCCTTCCCCCACCCTAATGGTTTGCTTATGTCGTCTTGTGAGGTCGATACTGGCTTGTCAATTTTTATTATTTTTTTTTAGTTTTAATAAAATTAAAAATAAAAAACAAATAAAAAATTAAAATTTAAAAATTAAAAATTAAAAATTAAAAATTAAAAATTAAAAACTAAAAATTAAAAATTAAAAACTAAAAATTAAAAATTAAAAATTAAAAATTAAAAATTAAAAATTAAAAATTAAAAATTAAAAATTAAAAATTAAAAATTAAAAATTAAAAATTAAAAATTAAAAATTAAAAATTAAAAATTAAAAACTAAAAATTAAAAATTAAAAATTAAAAATTAAAAATTAAAAATTAAAAATTAAAAATTAAAAATTAAAAATTAAAAATTAAAAATTAAAAATTAAAAATTAAAAATTAAAAATTTAAAATTAAAAATTAAAAATTAAAAATTAAAAATTAAAAATTAAAAATTAAAAATTAAAATTTAAAAATTAAAAATTAAAAATTAAAAATTAAAAATTAAAAATTAAAAATTAAAAATTAAAAATTAAAAATTAAAAATTAAAAATTAAAAATTAAAAATTAAAAATTAAAAATTAAAAATTAAAAATTAAAAATTAAAAATTAAAAATTAAAAATTAAAAATTAAAAATTAAAAATTAAAAATTAAAAATTAAAAATTAAAAATTAAAAATTAAAAATTAAAAATTAAAAATTAAAAATTAAAAATTAAAAATTAAAAATTAAAAATTAAAAATTAAAAATTAAAAATTAAAAATTAAAAATTAAAAATTAAAAATTAAAAATTAAAAATTAAAAATTACAAATTAAAAATTACAAATTAAAAATTAAAAATTAAAATTTAAAAATTAAAAATTAAAAATTAAAAATTAAAAATTAAAAATTAAAAATTAAAAATTACAAATTAAAAATTAAAAATTAAAAATTAAAATTTAAAAATTAAAAATTAAAAATTAAAAATTAAAAATTACAAATTAAAAATTAAAAATTAAAAATTAAAAATTAAAAATTAAAAATTAAAAATTAAAAATTAAAAATTAAAAATTAAAAATTAAAATTTAAAAATTAAAAATTAAAAATTAAAAATTAAAAAAAAATAATAAAAAATTAAAAATGAAAAATGAAAAAATGAAAAAATGAAAAAAAATAAAAAAAGAATAAAAGAATTAAAAATTAAAAATTGGGTCACACACAAAGAGCGAATTTGATTCTGGCTGAAAATTGAAATTGGAGTACTAGCTTTGTTTTGTAGCACGAGCGAATTTTATTTTTTTTATTTTTATTATTTTTTCAGCCATAAATCTTTCAACTTAGGGTCGTTACACCCCACTTTCCTAAGACAGGAGGAACCGACCAGTGAGGACGGGGAGGAGTTGATGATGATTCAAGTTATTACTGGAAGAGTATCGTTAAAGTTTGGTTCTTTTCAAGTTAAGCCTTTCAAGTTAAGCCAAAAGTTTTTTTTAGTTCAGGTGGTTCTTGTGTAGTTGGTATCAAAGTTTAGTTTAGTTAAAGTTTTGTTATATACTCCCTCCGTCCCACCCAACTGTGAACCAAGATTTTGGGCACAATAATTAAGAAATATTATTAAGATAATGAAAATGTGTGGTAGGAAATGAAGAGAGAGAATGAGTGGAGTTAATGAGTGGTTGGTTGAATAAATTGTATGGTGGAGAATGAGTAGAGTTAATGAGTGGGTGGGTAGGGAGAATATAAAATATTAAAATCTTTGCCAAAAGGGGTAGTTCACACTCGACTGGGACGGACCAAAAGAGAAATAAGTGTACACTGGGCTGAGACGGAGGGAGTATGCGTTAAAGGCAGAAAATTTTGGTTATAAGTGTGAAGGGTATTTAGTATGTGTTAGACTTGAGTAAGAAGTCCTTCTAAAATATTTTATGTGCTAGTTATGAGTAAATGGTAATTGTGCTCCCATCGAAGTATTTCTATGTGTTGTTTATGGGTATGATGAGCAGAATTTTTAAATCTTTATTTTGATGTAATTATGATGGAGGACTTCTATGTTTAATTAAAGTTTCTGGAAGATCATGAAAATCATTTGCGAGTTGGGTTAATCATTAGCTAGTGCGAGTTGGCTCGAGAAAATTTCAAATTTTGGGTTCTATAGTCTTAAGCTCGGATGTTACCATGGATCTTACGAGTATTGAGTCCGTGATCTTTTGGGTTGGCAAGTGCTACCGAAGGATTATCAAAGGATTCTTAAGAATTGTAAAATCGTTGATTTAGTTAACTCGGAAGGATATACCAAGGGTGAATCATATTGGTAGAGATGGAGAATAGATTGACTATAGATTTGATCCTTTAACCTCCCCATTCCATCATCTTCATCTTCTTTAAGCTCCTCCAATTTTCTCCATGGAAACCATCCATGGAAACCCATCTTTAAAACCTCCCTTCCAAAAATTATAGTTAAGGCAATCCCTCTTCATTTTACGATCCGTTTGCATATTCTTGATCGTGGCGGCGAGGGGAGCGCATCAAGCCCGGAAAATAAATATTTCATTTCACATCATTTTTGGTAAGTTATTATGACTTACTTCTAATAACTGCTTTCATCTTATGTGCGGCGAGGGGAGCGCATTAAGCCCGAAAAATAAATATTTCATTTCACATCATTTTTCGTAAGTTATTATGACTCCTTCTAATAATTGCTCTCATCTTATGTGTTATTGAAAATTTTGTTGAAAGAAAAGAATTTTGGTATTTTAAATGATGTTATTTTAGTAGAAATGATTTTTAATAAATGTTGAATTTATTTTGGTTGTAAAATAGTGATCTAAGTTGAAAGATTTATGGTATAATGGTTTCGAAATGTTATTGATGCTTAATATGAAATGTGGTAGTGTGATGGGTAGAATAACTAAGTTGAATAATATGAGTTTTGGTGAAGTTAGCAACCCCTTTTTATGCCTTAAAAACAGAGGGATCTTGGTTTGGGGTTATCTTGGTTGGGTTGCTGATGTTTCTGCTGAAATCTGCATTCTGGGTGCCTTTGTTCGCACATACCAGGCGCACGCCCACTGAGATCGGGTGCGCGCCCGCTTTCACTCTGGTCACTTTCAGGTGCGCGCCCAGTAGGACCGGGTGCGCACCCGCTCTGATTTTCAGCATTGATCCATTTTTCTTCCGTAATTCCCTTTAGGTCCTCCAGCAAATTGAATCTTTGATTTCTTAGCAATGATCCCCCCTCACATCATCTCTTCACGGTGAAAAGAATCATAATTGGTGTGTGTTAGTGCAATGGTAAGTTTATGTTTAATTTTGGACAAGATCGATGGTGGCAAACTTTTTATATTGTGATCAACACCCAAAAATATGTTTTTATTTGTTTTGCTTGGTCATCTTTAGTTTTAGAATTGTGGGGTAGTATTTAGTATATTTGTATTTTAGTTTACTCGGGGACGAGCAAAAAATAGGTTTGGGGGTATTTGATGGAGATATTTTTGTATCCAATTTATACGTTCTAAATTCTATTTATTGCAAAATTTCCGAGCAAAATGGTAATTTAATTGCTTTGTTAGTGTTGTTTTATTTTCAGGTTGAAAAGGTGAAAAATAAGTGGTTTAAGTGAAGAAATTATAAAAATATGAAAATGCGGAGCGAACCGGAGGATTTAACAAAAGAAAAAAAAGAAAAGAAGAAAGAAGAAAAGGGATTGAACAAACTTTTGCTGCCATCCAGCAACGGCGGCCGCCCTTCCCTCTCGGCCCAGCAACGGCGGTCGCCCAAGCCAAGGCCAATTTCCAGTTGGGCTTTGAAGTCAACCTTGGCCTTTCTTTGTTATTTTCTTTCTAGGCCTTAACCCATTTACCAAGCCCAATCTGCCCCTCTTCCAAACGCCAAGCCCACAATATTCCTTGCAGCTTTGTTTTCAGTTGGGCCTCCTTGTTTATTCTTCTTGGCCATAATATTATTTTTGGCTTAATCAGCTTTGGTCCTTGGTTTGGTTGGAGACTATAAATGGAAGATGTAATATTATTTTAGGGTTAGGTTTTATTTTGGGGAGAAAATGGAGGCTACTCCCCTTTTGAGAAGATCTTGATTTTCTTCATCTTTTTGTAAGTTTTCTTTTTTTTATTTAGTATTTTATTTACTATCTTTATGTTTATGTGTAGCTAAGTTAATGGCATATCATTTTGGGATTAAATGAAATCCAATCCATGAAATCCTTTCTCATTATTGTTTTCATCTCTATTTGAAATTGTTATCTTTGTTTACTTGTTTTTGAGATGAATTTGTCCATCTTTGTCATCCAACAGAGCAATTTCTTTGGATTTGACTTCTAGCAGATCATAACACCTGTCCATATAGACCTCTGACACATCATCAGAATAGTCGACATGGCCAGTGGCATTAGACCTGGCAGCTCATCACTTCCCTGCATTGTAATTCAAGCACTTAATATTATCTTCCGGCCAGTGCTAGAAGTTATGCTCAAATTCACCATTATAATGCAGCTTCTGTGTATTTTTTGGCAGTGTAAATTAAATGGCAACAAGAACAACAACATAAAAAAGAATAACTTCTGTAAAATACAATCAAACCAAAGATTCTCGTGAACGTATTCCGTTTGTAAAAGATTCTCGTCGTCCTAAGAATACTACAAACAAAAGTGGTCAGGAAATTAAAATTAAAAACCAAGGTGAAAACCAAACGAATCTGCTTTAGCTGTCTTGCCCGTGAACGTATTCCGTTTGTAAAGATTCTCGTCCTAAGAATACTACAAACAAAAGTGGTCAGGATATTAAAATTAAAAACCAAAACTAGAAGGTAAAAAACATAAAATAATAATATACTAACAAAAGTGTGAAAACCGAACCTTTTCATGGTCGGTCTCCAATGTTGCTTGTGGAGGAATTCTGGTGGTGTCTCAGTAAAAAACAATCAAATGTAATATAAATCGAAACAAGTTTGAGGAAAGGTGCAATGGAGATTATATAATTGGTGTACAATGAATATAAGATGACTCGATCATGTAACGAGGAAAGCCCTTGAGACAACTATCTCGCCGGCACAAAACCTCGGAAGGTGTTTATGGTCACCTTCGTCCCAAACGGTAGTATTGATCTTTTGATGAGTTACAAATATTGGAGCTATGGCGGATTACAAGAATGTATGCGTGAACTGTGTGTGTTAGTGTTCCGGCCATTTAGTCCTTTAAATAAAAAAAGATAACTGAAGATAACAAAACCCTAACAAACTTTCCTAAAATCTCGGCCTCGTTATCTTGATCTTGACTTGGCCTTTCAACCGTTGAAGTGAGTCCATGAAAAAGGTTTTTTCCACGTTCTGTTTACCTGTAATTAAAGATACAATAAAAATAATTAAATAATGATTTAATTATCTAAGTGATTTTTACCACTTTCTCTTTCCTACATCACTTTTCATACTCACAACATTTATTCCACTATACACTACAAGCACATCAACTTAGTAAAATTTCCGTCCCTTGCTTATTTTCAATAATGCATTCTCTGGGAACTAATGGTCTTTAGTTGATTACTGAACACATCCGTCAACCAGGGGATACTTTCAACTGAAAGGGTCACCACACTTTAATAGCATTTGATTTTGATGTGAGGTCTGTTATCGAGTTATGGACATTTTTGAGTTGTTCAACGTTTATATATATATAACTGATATCACAGAAATAAAAAACTCACTAAATTTTAGAGGCTTAGCTGACAGATTTAACCATGTCGCAGACTGTGTCTATTATCTTGGCGCATGTTGCTTCCTTCTTCATTTATTAGTTATCAGCTTCTTCGGTGATCATGCAATTTATTTACTATCAGGTCAAGCCATTACGTGTATTATTAACAAGAGGCACTAACCTCCACAAGCTAGTCCACCATAATCCCCTGCATACGCTGTGTTATATCTCGTTGTACTGTTTCCATGAAATCTGATGGTGGTCTACGTATGAGCTGAACAGGAGATAATAGGTGGAATGAATTGAAACTAACTAGAATTTCTCAATGAAAGGAATAAAGTCATGTTTGCTTATAAACACTTTAAAGAGAAAGCAAACCATTCTTTAAATATTTGAGCGGTGAGGCCACTCCATTTTCTGTGTTGCTCTTCTCTTCAGAACTCCCGGTACTTGGCTGAAGAGGTTCATTTTTTTCCAAGTTTATTGACCCTTCAAGTTCGGCATCGAAGTTCGAGACTTCCCATTTTCTCTACACATTTTTGTTTCTGAATCCATTGGAAGCTGTTGCATTTCAACTGAAACAGAGGGTGCCACTTTTGAGACGTCTGCTAAACCTTTGTTAGACTGCTTTCCGTTCTTCTAGCAAATGACAAGGATCAGAAGACAAATTAGGATCTCAAGAAAAGAAACTTGGAACACGAGTTGTTAATCAAACTTCAATCCTGATTATTTTATTTCAAGTTGCAAGCTCAAGGGCAAGAATATCTTGCGACTTTAATGTATTCCCATCAAGAGCACACAAGCAAAATGGTCTGATTTATAAGCAGAAAAAGTTCCGCATCATCTTCTTCTATTACATTTTGATAAGCAGAAAAAAAAATTGAAGGATAATACATAAACCAGAATTATTTCGTAAAACCCTCGTTGATTCAAATGGCCCCCTTACGATTTCATGTTATAAACTATTGTTCAGTAAGTAAATTCAAATAAAATAAAAAATTACTTATATAAATCTCATGTAGAGCACAAGCGGAGGGTGAATAGATAACAAGGTCAATTGAATAAGAAAGTTTCCAGCTATACAAGCTTAAAAAAAATCTGAAATTCAGAAAGAAAAAAGTGAAGCCAATCAAGATTATTCATGCATCAGTAAGTCGTAAGCATCATGAACCAACTGAATCTACAATCAGCTCACAGGTCCTAGTGCTACTGAATTTGGCATTTATAATAATACAAGTAAAAAAAGACACCGACCTGAGTAGGCAAAGGTGATTCATATTAGCATATACCTTCTTCAGGAGAGACATAAAAAAAATACCCTTAGAACTTCCTTTTCCCGTGAAGCCTTCCACAATCTGTATTGCTCAGACTCTTGCTTGATCTTTTGTTGCAATTGAACCTAAACCAAGCACAAAAAAAGTAAGTATCTAGAGGGAAAAATCATTGTAAAAAAGGTTTATACTGAGTAGACGGGAACCTTTTGCGTCTTTATTCTCTGAATCTCATCTTGTTGAGCTTGAGCATCTTGTTTCTGCTTTTGCTTCAGGAGTTGAGCTTGAGCATCTTGTTTCTTCTTCAACTCCGCAACCTGGAAAAGGAATAATATCATATGTGTTTATAAATTGTAGTGATGCGCAGAATTGATTCCTAAGTCAGGTCGCTAAGCTAAGACAGAAAAGTAGAATAAAGCTATAAGCCAGATAAATATTATCAGACAGGCAAGACAAGAGCAGACTTGCCTGTGCTTCCAAAAGAATCAACTTCTGAAGATAATCTTCCTTCAACTTTTGGGTGCTGCCATCAGAATTGGAGGAAATATTCGAAATTTTGTTTCTCAATTGCTCAATCTCTTTCTGGAAATGGACAAGGGGAATAAGACAGCAATTTTAATATATTATGCTCATAAATATAACAGGTATCAAGAGTCAAAAAGGCAAACCTGCAGTGTTCTCTTTTCTTGTTCCAAGTCCTGAATTTTCTTCTCATAATGTTGTTTAAGAACAGAGGTATCAGCACCCGCAAACCGCTTCATTTCAGCCTTCACAATATACAAGAGACAAAGGATGGCCAAAACCGGTTCCGGTTTTGCAAAAGGGTGAACCTTACCGGCCCTTGCTTACCCCGGATCCGGTTTTGGTTACCACAATCCGATTTCGGTCCGGTTCCGGTTCCGGTCAATAATGAATAAAGAAGCTAAAAATTATTGAAAAACAAGGAATTTCCGGTCCAGTTCAGGTTTCGGTTCCGGTCCGGTTCACCATTTATGTGAACCTTAACCGGCCCTTATCCAAAAAGGTTCCGGTTACCCCGGTTCTGGTTTTCGTGGCGGTTCATGGCGGTTCCGGTCTTTTTCGATCCGATTTTCCGGTTCCGGTCCGGTTTGGCCATCCCTACCACTAAGCTAAGATCACTCAAAATAACAATTAAAAAAAATCTCAAACAAACCTTGTACAATCAAGACATCAACAAGAATCTCAAAACTACAACAAGAAACAACAATGTAAGAATATCAAATGAAAAAAAAATCCATAACACAACAAATAAAACACTAAACTCAAAATTTACAATAAAAACAATGACAATATGTAATACAACAAAAATCACAAACTAAAAATAACAATCAAAACATAGAAAACATAGAAAAGGTAAAAAATTAAAAAGTCAAGGACCAAATAATGTTCAAACTATTCGATGTGATATTTTTCTGGTTAAAAGATCACTTTTTTAGCTGACACCATAAGGACAAACAGTCAGAAATTTAGATACCTGAGAAAAGTTTTTGTAGTAGGTGCTGCCAGTTGAAAACCCAGATAATTCAGAACTTGACTCTCCATTGCCAGAACCTGTCAATTTATTGAAATATTTAAATTGTTACAAAGATATGTACGAAGAATATGCCCGCAAAGACTGAAATACTCCCTCCGTCACAAAATGACTATTCAAAGTTTTTTTGTGATATGCTTTCTATTTCAAACTTAGCCTTAACGAAAGTAAATATGACACTCGTGGGTATAGTGATCAAACACACATTTTTATCACAAGGACAATGTTGGAACTTCAATGGTTTAAATCCCTCAAAATTGGAAGTGAGACCATCTTTTTGGGACAAACAAAAATGGAAAGAGGGACTAATTTTATGGGACGGAGGGCGTAAAAGTTTTTATGCGCCTAAGACAATCTTCTAAGGAGTGATCCATTACTGTTTAACCTTTTACTTGTCCTAATCTTGTATTGGAGGTAAAAAAAAAAAAAGGACATGAACCTCTACTTTTTTGTAAGTGCTATCTGTGATGAAGCAAAATTCCTCGACGCGTGGCGCACAGATTTCCTCATACTTCCTGAAAGCAATAAGAGTGTCATATCAAATGGAGAAAGAGAAGATCATAAATAACTGTCAAATGTTATCAAAGTTGTCACGAAGAATCAATCAGGAGTGAGCCTATATACTCCATTATACTTCGGTAGTCCGCTAACTTATTTACATGGATTTACAAATGTATGATAATAATAATGAGAGCTTACGAGGCAATTAGCATGCAAGTGATGCCAATCAATTGAAGCTTTTGCCGTTCAATCACGTGTTGAGAGAGATACAAATCAATAAGATACACAGTGAGATAAAGAGTGTCTGGCACCAACTTATATTCCTCGCATACCTAGTATAATCAAGTTAACAACTATGAGATTTTGATAGGAAATGACAGCTTTGATTCACAAAAACATACTACCTCTGTCCTAAAATGAATGACCAAAAAGATTTTAAAAACATAGTGATTATGTGTATTAACAAGAGGCACTAACCTCCACAAGCCAGTCCACCATAATCCCCCGCATACACTGTGTTATATCTCGTTGTACTGTTTCCATAAAATCTGATGGTGATCTCCGAATGAGCTGAACAGGAGATAATAGGTGGAATGTATGATGATTGGATAACATAATCCTTATTATGAAAGGGAAAAGCAACAAAAAAAAATCAAAGCAGTTTCTATCGCCCCACAAACCTCTGCAGCACGTAAATTGTTGTATATCTCAGGCGCATAGAGGCTGCACAATTGAGGATCTTTATGATCAGAATCAATGTCTGTGTACTCTGGCTTTGTGTTTGTTGCATACTTCTCATAAAAACCAACTTTCTCAGCTGTACCAATCAGAAAACAGTTACATGTGGTTGCACATTATTTTACTGAAGTGCGACATGTAAAACAGGGAATGGCTTGTAAAAAATTGAATCTTTCCACTGTGGTCATGATCTTTAAACTAGGAATGAATTGAAACTAACTAGGATTTCTCAATGAAAGAAATAAAGCCATGTTTGCTTATAAACACTTTAAAGAGAAAGCAAACCTTTCTTTAAATATTTGAGCGGTGAGGCCACTCAATTTTCTGTGTTGCTCTTCTCTTCAGAACTCCCAGTACTTGGCTGAAGAGGTTCATTTTTTCCAAGTTTATTGACCCTTCAAGTTCGGAAGACTGAAGTTCAGACTTCCCATTTTCTCTACACATTTTTGTTTCTGAATCCATTGGAAGTTGTTGCATTTCAACTGAAACAGTGGGTGCCACTATTGAGACGTCTTCTAAACCTTTGTTAGATTGATTTCCGTTCTTCTAGCAAATGACAAGGATCAGAAGACAAATTAGGATCTCAAGAAAAGAAACTTGGAACACGAGTTGTTAATCAAACTTCAATCCTGATTATATTATTTCAAGTTGCAAGCTCAAGAGCAAGAATATCTTGCGACTTTAATGTATTCCCATCAAGAGCACACAAGCAAAATGGTCTGATTTATAAGCAGAAAAAGTTCCGCATCATCTTTTTCTATTACATTTTGATAAGCAGAAAAAAAAAATTGAAGGATAATACACAAACCAGAATTATTTCGTAAAACCCTCGTCGATTCAAATGGCCCCCTTACGATTTCATGTTATAAACTATTGTTCAGTAAGTAAATTCAAATAAAATAAAAAATTACTTATATAAATCTCATGTAGAGCACAAGCGGAGGGTGAATAGATAACAAGGTCAATTGAATAAGAAAGTTTCCAGCTATACAAGCTTTAAAAAAAATCTGAAATTCAGAAAGAAAAAAGTGAAGCCAATCAAGATTATTCATGCATCAGTAAATCGTAAGCATCATGAACCAACTGAATCTACAATCAGCTTACAGGTCCTAGTGCTACTGAATTTGGCATTTATAATAATACAGGTAAAAAAAGACACCGACCTGAGTAGGCAAAGGTGATACATATTAACATATACCTTCTTCAGGAGAGACATAAAAAAAATACCTGAAGAACTTCCTTTTCCCGTGAAGCCTTCCACAATCTGTATTGCTCAGACTCTTGCTTGATCTTTTGTTGCAATTGAACCTAAACCAAGCATAAAAAAAGTAAGTATCTAGAGGGAAAAATCATTGTAAAAAAGGTTTATACTGAGTAGACGGGAACCTTTTGCGTCTTTATTCTCTGAATCTCATCTTGTTGAGCTTGAGCATCTTGTTTCTGCTTTTGCTTCAGGAGTTGAGCTTGAGCATCTTGTTTCTTCTTCAACTCCGCAACCTGGAAAAGGAATAATATCATATGTGTTTATAAATTGTAGTGATGCGCAGAATTGATTCCTAAGTCAGGTCGCTAAGCTAAGATAGAAAAGTAGAATAAAGCTATAAGCCAGATAAATATTATCAGACAGGCAAGACAAGAGCATACTTGCCTGTGCTTCCAAAAGAATCAACTTCTGAAGATAATCTTCCTTCAACTTTTGGGTGCTGCCATCAGAATTGGAGGAAATATTCGAAATTTTGTTTCTCAATTGCTCAATCTCTTTCTGGAAATGGACAAGGGGAATAAGACAACAATTTTAATATATTATGCTCATAAATATAACAGGTATCAAGAGTCAAAAAGGCAAATCTGTAGTGTTCTATTTTCTTGTTCCAAGTCCTGAATTTTCTTCTCATAATGTTGTTTAAGAACAGAGGTATCAGCACCTGCAAACCGCTTCATTTCAGCCTTCACAATATACAAGAGACAAAGGATGGCCAAAACCGGTTCCGGTTTGGCAAAAGGGTGAACCTTACCGGCCCTTGCTTACCCCGAATCCGGTTTCGGTTACCACAATCCGGTTCCGATTCCGGTCCGGTCCGGTCCGGTTCCGATCAATAAAGAATAAAGAAGCTAAAAATTATTGAAAAACAAGGAATTTCCGGTCCAGTTCAGGTTCCGGTTCCGGTCCGGTTCACCATTTATGTGAACCTTAACCGGCCCTTATCCAAAAAGGTTCCGGTTACCCCGGTTCCGGTTTTCGTGGCGGTTCATGGCGGTTCCGGGCTTTTCCGGTCCGATTTTCCGGTTCCGGTCCGATTCCGGTCCGGTTTGGCCATCCCTACCACTAAGCTAGGATCACTCAAAATAAAAATTAAAAAAATCTCAAACAAACCTTGTACAATCAAGACATCAACAAGAATCTCAAAACTACAACAAGAAACAACAATGTAAGAATATCAAATGAAAAAAAAAATCCTTAACACAACAAATAAAACACTAAACTCAAAATTTACAATAAAAACAATGACAATATGTAATACAACAAAAATCACAAACTAAAAATAACAATCAAAACATAGAAAACATAGAAAAGGTAAAAAATTAAAAAGTTCAAGGACCAAATAATGTTCAAACTATTCGATGTGATATTTTTCTGGTTAAAAGATCACTTTTTTAGCTGACACCATAAGGACAAACAGTCAGAAATTTAGATACCTGAGAAAAGTTTTTGTAGTAGGTCTTTGCCAGTTGAAAACCCAGATAATTCAGAACTTGACTCTCCATTGCCAGAACCTGTCAATTTATTGAAATATTTAAATTGTTACAAAGATATGTACGAAGAATATGCCCGCAAAGACTGAAATACTCCCTCCGTCACAAAATGACTATTCAAAGTTTTTTTGTGATATGCTTTCTATTTCAAACTTAGCCTTAACGAAAGTAAATATGACACTCGTGGGTTTAGTGATCAAGCACACATTTTTATCACAAGGACAATGTTGGAACTTCAATGGTTTAAATCCCTCAAAATTGGAAATGAGACCATCTTTTTGGGACAAACAAAAATGGAAAGAGGGACTAATTTTATGGGACGGAGGGCGTAAAAGTTTTTATGCGCCTAAGACAATCTTCTAAGGAGTGATCCATTACTGTTTAACCTTTTACTTGTCCTAATCTTGTATTGGAGGTCAAAAAAAGGGACATGAACCTCTGCTTTTTTGTAAGTGCTATCTGTGATGAAGCAAAATTCCTCGACGTGTGGCGCACAGATTTCCTCATACTTCCTGAAAGCAATAAGAGTGTCATATCAAATGGAGAAAGAGAAGATCATAAATAACTGTCAAATGTTATCAAAGTTGTCACGAAGAATCAATCAGGAGTGAGCCTATATACTCCATTATACTTCGGTAGTCCGCTGACTTATTTACATGGATTTACAAATGTATGATAATAATAATGAGAGCTTACGAGGCAATTAGCATGCAAGTGATGCCAATCAATTGAAGCTTTTGCCGTTCAATCATGTGTTGAGAGAGATACAAATCAATAAGATACACAGTGAGATAAAGAGTGTCTGGCACCAACTTATATTCCTCGCACACCTAGTATAATCAAGTTAACAACTATGAGATTTTGATAGGAAATGACAGCTTTGATTCACAAAAACATACTACCTCTGTCCCAAAATGAATGACCAAAAAGATTTTAAAAACATAGTGATTATGTGTATTAACAAGAGGCACTAACCTCCACAAGCCAGTCCACCATAATCCCCCGCATACACTGTGTTATATCTCGTTGTACTGTTTCCATAAAATCTGATGGTGATCTCCGAATGAGCTGAACAGGAGATAATAGGTGGAATGTATGATGACTTGATAACATAATCCTTATTATGAAAGGGAAAAGCAACAAAAAAAAAATCAAAGCAGTTTCTATCGCCCCACAAACCTCTGCAGCACGTAAATTGTTGTATATCTCAGGCACATAGAGGCTGCACAATTGAGGATCTTTATGATCAGAATCAATGTCTATGTACTCTGGCTTTGTGTTTGTTGCATACTTCTCATAAAGACCAACTTTCTCAGTTGTACCAATCAGAAAACAGTTACATGTGGTTGCACATTATTTTACTGAAGTGCGACATGTAAAACAGGGAATGGCTTGTAAAAAATTGAATCTTTCCACTGTGGTCATGATCTTTAAACTAGGAATGAATTGAAACTAACTAGGATTTCTCAATGAAAGAAATAAAGTCATGTTTGCTTATAAACACTTTAAAGAGAAAGCAAACCTTTCTTTAAATATTTGAGCGGTGAGGCCACTCCATTTTCTGTGTTGCTCTTCTCTTCAGAACTCCCAGTACTTGGCTGAAGAGGTTCATTTTTTTCCAAGTTTATTGACCCTTCAAGTTCGGCAGACTGAAGTTCAGACTTCCCATTTTCTCTACACATTTTTGTTTCTGAATCCATTGGAAGTTGTTGCATTTCAACTGAAACAGAGGGTGCCACTTTTGAGACGTCTTCTAAACCTTTGATAGATTGCTTTCCGTTCTTCTAGCAAATGACAAGGATCAGAAGACAAATTAGGATCTCAAGAAAAGAAACTTGGAACATGAGTTGTTAATCAAACTTCAATCCTGATTATATTATTTCAAATTGCAAGCTCAAGAGCAAGAATATCTTGCGACTTTAATGTATTCCCATCAAGAGCACACAAGCAAAATGGTCTGATTTATAAGCAGAAAAAGTTCCGCATCATCTTTTTCTATTACATTTTGATAAGCGGAAATTTTTTTTTAAGGATAATACACAAACCAGAATTATTTCGTAAAACCCTCGTCGATTCAAATGGCTCCCTTACGATTTCATGTTATAAACTATTGTTCAGTAAGTAAATTCAAATAAAATAAAAAATTACTTATATAAATCTCATGTAGAGCACAAGCGGAGGGTGAATAGATAACAAGGTCAATTGAATAAGAAAGTTTCCAGCTATACAAGCTTAAAAAAAATCTGAAATTCAGAAAGAAAAAAGTGAAGCCAATCAAGATTATTCATGCTTCAGTAAGTCATAAGCATCATGAACCAACTGAATCTACAATCAGCTTACAGGCCTAGTGCTACTGAATTTGGCATTTATAATAATACAGGTAAAAAAAGACACCGACCTGAGTAGGCAAAGGTGATACATATTAGCATATACCTTCTTCAGGAGAGACATAAAAAAATACCTGAAGAACTTCCTTTTCCCGTGAAGCCTTCCACAATCTGTATTGCTCAGACTCTTGCTTGATCTTTTGTTGCAATTGAACCTAAACCAAGCATAAAAAAAGTAAGTATCTAGAGGGAAAAATCATTGTAAAAAAGGTTTATAATGAGTAGACGGGAACCTTTTGCGTCTTTATTCTCTGAATCTCATCTTGTTGAGCTTGAGCATCTTGTTTCTGCTTTTGCTTCAGGAGTTGAGCTTGAGCATCTTGTTTCTTCTTCAACTCCGCAACCTGGAAAAGGAATAATATCATATGTGTTTATAAATTGTAGTGATGCGCAGAATTGATTCCTAAGTCAGGTCGCTAAGCTAAGACAGAAAAGTAGAATAAAGCTATAAGCCAGATAAATATTATCAGACAGGCAAGACAAGAGCAGACTTGCCTGTGCTTCCAAAAGAATCAACTTCTGAAGATAATCTTCCTTCAACTTTTGGGTGCTGCCATCAGAATTGGAGGAAATATTCGAAATTTTGTTTCTCAATTGCTCAATCTCTTTCTGGAAATGGACAAGGGGAATAAGACAGCAATTTTAATATATTATGCTCATAAATATAACAGGTATCAAGAGTCAAAAAGGCAAACCTGCAGTGTTCTCTTTTCTTGTTCCAAGTCCTGAATTTTCTTCTCATAATGTTGTTTAAGAACAGAGGTATCAGCACCCGCAAACCGCTTCATTTCAGCCTTCACAATATACAAGAGACAAAGGATGGCCAAAATCGGTTCCGGTTTGGCAAAAGGGTGAACCTTACCGGCCCTTGCTTACCCCGGATCCGGTTCCGGTTACCACAATCCGGTTCCGGTCAATAATGAATAAAGAAGCTAAAAATTATTGAAAAACAAGGAATTTTCGGTCCGGTTCCGGTCCGGTTCACCATTTATGTGAACTTTAACCGGCACTTATCCAAAACGGTTCCAGTTACCCCGGTTCCGGTTTTCGTGGCTGTTCATGGCAGGTCCGGACTTTTTCGGTCCGGTTCCGATCCGGTTTTCCGGTTCCGGTCCGGTTCTGGATGATAAAGCACAACCATCACCTCCTAAGTTGCAATCAAAAAATAGGCAACAAAAGTTATACAGTAAACAACCAAAACAATCTTAAAATTACAATAAAAAACATTCCACGGTCATGAGAACAACAAGAATCTCAAACTACAAAAACAAAAAACAATGTAAGAATACCAATTGAAAAATAAACCACGACCACTAAGTAGGGATGGCCAAAACCGGTTCCGGTTTGGCAAAAGGGTGAACCTTACCGGCCCTTGCTTACCCCGGATCCGGTTCCGGTACGGTTCCGATTCCGGTCCGGTCCGGTTCCGGTCAATAATGAATAAAGAAGCTAAAAATTATTGAAAAACAAGGAATTTCCGATCCAGTTCCGGTTCCGGTCCGGTTCACCATTTATGTGAACCTTAACCGGCCCTTATCCAAAAAGGTTCCGGTTACCCCGGTTCCGGTTTTCGTGGCGGTTCATGGCGGTTCCGGGCTTTTCCGATTCGATTTTCCGGTTCCGGTCCGGTTCCGATCCGGTTTGGCCATCCCTACCACTAAGCTAGGATCACTCAAAATAACAATTAAAAAAAATCTCAAACAAACCTTGTACAATCAAGACATCAACAAGAATCTCAAAACTACAACAAGAAACAACAATGTAAGAATATCAAATGAAAAAAAAAATCCTTAACACAACAAATAAAACACTAAACTCAAAATTTACAATAAAAACAATGACAATATGTAATACAACAAAAATCACAAACTAAAAATAACAATCAAAACATAGAAAACATAGAAAAGGTAAAAAATTAAAAAGTTCAAGGACCAAATAATGTTCAAACTATTCGATGTGATATTTTTCTGGTTAAAAGATCACTTTTTTAGCTGACACCATAAGGACAAACAGTCAGAAATTTAGATACCTGAGAAAAGTTTTTGTAGTAGGTGCCGGTTGAAAACCCGGATAATTCGTAACTTGACTCTCCATTGCCAGAACCTGTCAATTTATTGAAATATTTAAATTGTTACAAAGATATGTACGAAGAATATGCCCGAAAAGACTGAAATACTCCCTCTGTCACAAAATGACTATTCAAAGTTTTTTTGTGATATGCTTTCTATTTCAAACTTAGCCTTAACGAAAGTAAATATGACACTCGTGGGTTTAGTGATCAAGCACACATTTTTATCACAAGGACAATGTTGGAACTTCAATGGTTTAAATCCCTCAAAATTGGAAATGAGACCATCTTTTTGGGACAAACAAAAATGGAAAGAGGGACTAATTTTATGGGACGGAGGGCGTAAAAGTTTTTATGCGCCTAAGACAATCTTCTAAGGAGTGATCCATTACTGTTTAACCTTTTACTTGTCCTAATCTTGTATTGGAGGTCAAAAAAAAAGGACATGAACCTCTGCTTTTTTGTAAGTGCTATCTGTGATGAAGCAAAATTCCTCGACGCGTGGCGCACAGATTTCCTCATACTTCCTGAAAGCAATAAGAGTGTCATATCAAATGGAGAAAGAGAAGATCATAAATAACTGTCAAATGTTATCAAATGATAATAATAATGAGAGCTTACGAGGCAATTAGCATGCAAGTGATGCCAATCAATTGAAGCTTTTACCGTTCAATTATGTGTTGAGAGAGATACAAATCAATAAGATACACAGTGAGATAAAGAGTGTCTGGCACCAACTTATATTCCTCGCACACCTAGTATAATCAAGTTAACAACTATGAGATTTTGATAGGAAATGACAGCTTTGATTCACAAAAACATACTACCTCTGTCCCAAAATGAATGACCAAAAAGATTTTAAAAACATAGTGATTATGTGTATTAACAAGAGGCACTAACCTCCACAAGCCAGTCCACCATAATCCCCCGCATACACTGTGTTATATCTCGTTGTACTGTTTCCATAAAATCTGATGGTGATCTCCGAATGAGCTGAACAGGAGATAATAGGTGGAATGTATGATGACTTGATAACATAATCCTTATTATGAAAGGGAAAAGCAACAAAAAAAAATCAAAGCAGTTTCTATCGCCCCACAAACCTCAGCAGCACGTAAATTGCTGTATATCTCAGGCGCATAGAGGCTGCACAATTGAGGATCTTTATGATCAGAATCAATGTCTGTGTACTCTGGCTTTGTGTTTGTTCAATACTTCTCATAAAGACCAACTTTCTCAGTGTACCAATCGAAAACGATTACATGTGGTTGCACATTATTTTACTGAAGTGCGACATGTAAAACAGGGAATGGCTTGTAAAAAATTGAATCATTCCACTGTGGTTATGATCTTTAAACTAGGAATGAATTGAAACTAACTAGGATTTCTCAATGAAAGAAATAAAGTCATGTTTGCTTATAAACACTTTAAAGAGAAAGCAAACCTTTCTTTAAATATTTGAGCAGTGAGGCCACTCCATTTTCTGTGTTGCTCTTCTCTTCAGAACTCCCAGTACTTGGCTGAAGAGGTTCATTTTTTTTCCAAGTTTTTTGACCCTTCAAGTTCGGCAGACTGAAGTTCAGACTTCCCATTTTCTCTACACATTTTTGTTTCTGAATCCATTGGAAGCTGTTGCATTTCAACTGAAACAGAGGGTGCCACTTTTGAGACGTCTTCTAAACCTTTGTTAGACCGCTTTCCGTTCTTCTAGCAAATGACAAGGATCAGAAGACAAATTAGGATCTCAAGAAAAGAAGCTTGGAACACGAGTTGTTAATCAAACTTCAATCCTGATTATATTATTTTAAGTTGCAAGCTAAAGAGCAAGAATATCTTGCGACTTTAATGTATTCCCATCAAGAGCACACAAGCAAAATGGTCTGATTTATAAGAAGAAAAAGTTCGGCATCATCTTTTTCTATTACATTTTGATAAGCAGAAAAAAAAATTGAAGGATAATACACAAACCAGAATTATTTCGTAAAACCCTCGTCGATTCGAATGGCCCCCTTACGATTTCATGTTATAAACTATTGTTCAGTAAGTAAATACATATAAAATAAAAAATTACTTATATAAATCTCATGTAGAGCACAAGCGGAGGGTGAATAGATAACAAGGTCAATTGAATAAGAAAGTTTCCAGCTATACAAGCTTTAAAAAAATCTAAAATTCAGAAAGAAAAAAGTGAAGCCAATCAAGATTATTCATGCATCAGTAAGTCGTAAGCATCATGAACCAACTGAATCTACAATCAGCTTACAGGTCCTAGTGCTACTGAATTTGGCATTTATAATAATACAGGTAAAAAAAGACACTGACCTGAGTAGGCAAAGGTGATACATATTAGCATATACCTTCTTCAGGAGAGACATAAAAAAAATACCTGAAGAACTTCCTTTTCCCGTGAAGTCTTCCACAATCTGTATTGCTCAGACTCTTGCTTGATCTTTTGTTGCAATTGAACCTAAACCAAGCACAAAAAAAGTAAGTATCTAGAGGGAAAAATCATTGTAAAAAAGGTTTATACTGAGTAGACGGGAACCTTTTGCATCTTTATTCTCTGAATCTCATCTTGTTGAGCTTGAGCATCTTGTTTCTACTTTTGCTTCAGGAGTTGAGCTTGAGCATCTTGTTTCTTCTTCAACTCCGCAACCTGGAAAAGGAATAATATCATATGTGTTTATAAATTGTAGTGATGCGCAGAATTGATTCCTAAGTCAGGTCGCTAAGCTAAGACAGAAAAGTAGAATAAAGCTATAAGCCAGATAAATATTATCAGACAGGCAAGACAAGAGCAGACTTGCCTGTGCTTCCAAAAGAATAACCTTCTGAAGATAATCTTCCTTCAACTTTTGGGTGCTGCCATTAGAATTGGAGGAAATATTTGAAATTTTGTTTCTCAATTGCTCAATCTCTTTCTGGAAATGGACAAGGGGAATAAGATAGCAATTTTAATATATTATGCTCATAAATATAACAGGTATCAAGAGTCAAAAAGGCAAACCTGCAGTGTTCTCTTTTCTTGTTCCAAGTCCTGAAGAAGAAACAAGATGCTCAAGCTCAACTCCTGAAGCAAAAGCAGAAACAAGATGCTCAAGCTCAACATGATGAGATTCAGAGAATAAAGACGCAAAAGGTTCCCGTCTACTCAGTATAAACCTTTTTTACAATGATTTTTCCCTCTAGATACTTACTTTTTTTGTGCTTGGTTTAGGTTCAATTGCAACAAAAGATCAAGCAAGAGTCTGAGCAATACAGATTGTGGAAGGCTTCACGGGAAAAGGAAGTTCTTCAGGTATTTTTTTTTATGTCTCTCCTGAAGAAGGTATATGCTAATATGTATCACCTTTGCCTACTCAGGTCGGTGTCTTTTTTTACCTGTATTATTATAAATGCCAAATTCAGTAGCACTAGGACCTGTAAGCTGATTGTAGATTCAGTTGGTTCATGATGCTTACGACTTACTGATGCATGAATAATCTTGATTGGCTTCACTTTTTTCTTTCTGAATTTCAGATTTTTTTTAAGCTTGTATAGCTGGAAACTTTCTTATTCAATTGACCTTGTTATCTATTCACCCTCCGCTTGTGCTCTACATGAGATTTATATAAGTAATTTTTTATTTTATTTGAATTTACTTACTGAACAATAATTTACTTACTGGTTTGTGTATTATCCTTCAATTTTTTTTTCTGCTTATCAAAATGTAATAGAAAAAGATGATGCCCAACTTTTTCTGCTTATAAATCAGACCATTTTGCTTGTGTGCTCTTGATGGGAATACATTAAAGTCGCAAGATATTCTTGCTCTTGAGCTTGCAACTTGAAATAATATAATCAGGATTGAAGTTTGATTAACAACTCGTGTTCCAAGTTTCTTTTCTTGAGATCCTAATTTGTCTTCTGATCCTTGTCATTTGCTAGAAGAACGGAAAGCAGTCTAACAAAGGTTTAGCAGACGTCTCAAAAGTGGCACCCTCTGTTTCAGTTGAAATGCAACAGCTTCCAATGGATTCAGAAACAAAAATGTGTAGAGAAAATGGGAAGTCTGAACTTCAGTCTGCCGAACTTGAAGGGTCAATAAACTTGGAAAAAAATGAACCTCTTCAGCCAAGTACTGGGAGTTCTGAAGAGAAGAGCAACACAGAAAATGGAGTGGCCTCACCGCTCAAATATTTAAAGAAAGGTTTGCTTTCTCTTTAAAGTGTTTATAAGCAAACATGACTTTATTTCTTTCATTGAGAAATCCTAGTTAGTTTCAATTCATTCCTAGTTTAAAGATCATGACCACAGTGGAAAGATTCAATTTTTTACAAGCCATTCCCTGTTTTACATGTCGCACTTCAGTAAAATAATGTGCAACCACATGTAACTGTTTTCTGATTGGTACAGCTGAGAAAGTTGGTCTTTATGAGAAGTATGCAACAAACACAAAGCCAGAGTACACAGACATTGATTCTGATCATAAAGATCCTCAATTGTGCAGCCTCTATGCGCCTGAGATATACAGCAATTTACGTGCTGCAGAGGTTTGTGGGGCGATAGAAACTGCTTTGATTTTTTTTTGTTGCTTTTACCTTTCATAATAAGGATTATGTTATCCAGTCATCATACATTCCACCTATTATCTCCTGTTCAGCTCATTCGGAGACCACCATCAGATTTTATGGAAACAGTACAACGAGATATAACACAGTGTATGCGGGGGATTATGGTGGACTGGCTTGTGGAGGTTAGTGCCTCTTGTTAATACACATAATCACTATGTTTTTAAAATCTTTTTGGTCATTCGTTTTGGGATAGAGGTAGTATGTTTTTGTGAATCAAAGCTGTCATTTCCTATCAAAATCTCATAGTTGTTAACTTGATTATACTAGGTGTGCGAGGAATATAAGTTGGTGCCAGACACTCTTTATTTCACTGTGTATCTTATTGATTTGTATCTCTCTCAACACATGATTGAACGGCAAAAGCTTCAATTGATTGGCATCACTTGCATGCTAATTGCCTCGTAAGCTCTCATTATTATTATCATACATTTGTAAATCCATGTAAATAAGTCTGCGGACTACCGAAGTATAATGAAGTATATAGGCTCACTCCTGATTGATTCTTCGTGAAAACTTTGATAACATTTGACAATTATTTATGATCTTCTCTTTCTCCATTTGATATGACACTCTTATTGCTTTCAGGAGGTATGAGGAAATCTGTGCGCCACGCGTCGAGGAATTTTGCTTCATCACAGATAGCACTTACAAAAAAACAGAGGTTCATGTACTTTTTTTTTGACCTCCAATACAAGATTAGGAAAAGTAAAAGGTTAAACAGTAATGGATCACTCCTTAGAAGATTGTCTTAGGCGCATAAAAACTTTTACGCCCTCCGTCCCATAAAATTAGTCCCTCTTTCCATTTTTGTTTGTCCCAAAAAGATGGTCTCATTTCCAATTTTGAGGGATTTAAACCATTGAAGTTCCAACATTGTCCTTGTGATAAAAATGTGTGCTTGATCACTAAACCCACGAGTGTCATATTTACTTTCGTTAAGGCTAAGTTTGAAATAGAAAGCATATCACAAAAAAACTTTGAATAGTCATTTTGTGACGGAGGGAGTATTTCAGTCTTTGCGGGCATATTCTTCGTACATATCTTTGTAACAATTTAAATATTTCAATAAATTGACAGGTTCTGGCAATGGAGAGTCAAGTTCTGAATTATCTGGGTTTTCAACTGGCAGCACCTACTACAAAAACTTTTCTCAGGTATCTAAATTTCTGACTGTTTGTCCTTATGGTGTCAGCTAAAAAAGTGATCTTTTAACCAGAAAAATATCACATCGAATAGTTTGAACATTATTTGGTCCTTGAACTTTTTAATTTTTTACCTTTTCTATGTTTTCTATGTTTTGATTGTTATTTTTAGTTTGTGATTTTTGTATATATATATATATATATATATATATATATATATATATATATATATATATATATATATATATATATATATATATATATATATATATATATATATATATATATATATATATATATATATATATATATATATATATATATATATATATATATATATATATATATATATATATATATATATATATATATATATATATATATATTATTAATTGATAAGCTTAATCTATCGTAATAGTGATGAAAAAATAGGCGTAATCAATAATAAGTTTTAGATTTTCATTAGCATAGTTAAAACTTGTTGTGCAATCGCAGCGAAAGCAAGAGAATAATAACCAAGAACACACAAGCAATCAATAGGGAAATCGAAAGAGAAAATAGATGGAAATCGATTGGGGTTGAACCTTTGCCTCTTTGTATTATGTGCAATAATCTGTGTTAGTTACATAGGGATACCATCTATATATATTAGACACAAAACCCTAACCAAACTAGAAGACTATACAAAGAGACCCGTAGGCCCCAAACCCCCCGCGCCTTGAGGCACCCGCCTCAAGAATCACCAGGCGCCCGCCTGGCAAGGTACAAAGCCAAGCAACACCTTCGGCGTTCGATGCGCCCGCCTGGGCAAGCTCCAGGCGTCCGCCTCAAGCCCACGAACCACAGCTCCACCCTCTGTCTACCAGGCGTCCGCCTCACACCAAATGGGGCGCCCGCCTCAAACCAAAGAAGATCCAGCCATGAAAACGAGCCACCTCCTACAATCTCCACCTTGGCGAGTGTTCACCCAAACCAACAGAAGAAACAAGGAACCAGCTCGGACCTCCCCATCTCTAACAGCTAGAAATGTGCAACAAGTCCAAACAATGCTTGAACTTGTCAGTAGTAACCGTCTTCGTCAACATATCCGCAGCATTCTCCGTAGTGTGAACCTTCTCTAGCACAACCTCACCCATATCAATCAACTCCCGAATCTTGTGAAACCGAACATCAATGTGTTTCGACCGTTGATGATAAATGTGATTCTTCGCTAGAAATATCGCGATTTGACTGTCACAAAGCAACTTCACTCCACCTTGCTCAATGCCCAACTCGTTGACCAAACCCCGAAGCCATAAGGCCTCCTTTGCAGCTTCAACCGCTGCCATATACTATGCTTCCGTTGTAGACAATGCAATGATAGATTGGATCATAGATCTCCAACATATGGGTCCACCACCAAGAGTAAACGCATAACCCGTAGTCGACCTCCTCCGATCCAAGTCACCCGCATAATCTGAATCAACATACCCCACAACAGAAAGCTCCTCACTCTTACCTCCAAACATGATGTCATAATCCATAGTGCCCTTCAAATATCTGAGAATCCACTTAACTGCTTCCCCGGATTCCCCATATACTTGCTAACCACACTAATGGCTTGCGCCAAATCCGGCCTCGTGCAAACCATAGCATACATGAGACATCCCACTGCGCTTGCATAGGGAACCTTTGACATCCTCTGAATCTCTTCAGTCGAACTCGGGGAATCTGAGGCAGATAGACTAAAATGACTCGCCAATGGTGTCTTCACAGGTTTTGCATCCCGCATATTGAACCTCTCCAACACCTTCTCCACATAGCCGGCTTGAGACAACCACAATCTCCTAGATTTCCTGTCTCGGCGAATCTCCATCCCAAGAATCTTCTTGGCTTCCCCCAAATCCTTCATGTCAAACTCTCTACTCAACAAGGCCTTCAACTGATTGACCTCGTTCTTACTCCTACCCGCGATAAGCATATCATCCACATACGAATGTAAAAATACAAGAACCATCATCAAGGCTCTTCACATAAACGCATCAATCATACTCACAACGCTTGTAGCCAATACGTACCATGTAGGAGTCAAACCTCGTATACCACTGCCTCGGAGACTGCTTCAGCCCATAAAGTGACTTCTTCAATCTACAAACCAAACGCTCCTGCCCGGGCTCCGTGAACCCATGTGGTTGCTCCATGAAAATCTGCTCATCCAACTCACCGTGTAGAAACGCAGTTTTCACATCCATCTGCTCCAACACCAAATCATAGTGCGCTACAAGACCCAACACAATCCGAATGGAAGTATGTCTCACAACAGGCGAAAAAATCTCATTATAATCCACCCCCTCTCGCTGCGAATACCCATTTGCTACCAAACGAGCCTTGAACTTTTCCCCCTCTTTTTCTGATACTGCCTCCTTGCGCTTGAAAACCCACTTGCAACCAATAGCACGCTTCCCTTTAGGGAGCTCCACCAAGTCCCATGTATCATTCTTGTACAATGACTCCATCTCCTCCGCCATAGCAGTTACCCACTTATCCTTTTCCGGACTGTTTATAGCCTCCTTAAAAGAATCTGGATCTCCACTACTAACAGCAAGAACATACGAAGCCATGTCTTCAAACCCATACCTGACTGGTGGCTTGATTACCCTCTTAGGTCTCCCAACTGAAGTACTAGCCACATCCTGTGAAGTTGCCTCTGACTCCGGAAGAGTGAGATCCGCATCAGTATTATCCTCACGTAGCTCCACCTCAATAACTTGTTTCTCGCCCTCCTTGCTTTCTGGCACCTTCTCCTTATCATCATGAGTACACTTCAACATAGCCTTTTCATCAAAGACTACATCCCTACTGATCACCACCTTGCTTGACTTGGGATCCCAAAGCTTGTATCCTTTCACACCTGTTTCATACCCGAGAAAGACACTGTTTTGACTTTGGGTCAAGCTTCGACCGCTATTCACCAGGAATATGCACATATGATGGACACCCAAACACCCGGATATCGGTGAAGTCTACCTCGTTACCCGTCCATACCTCCTCCACAAACCTGTTATCCAAAGAGACTCTAGGTGATCTGTTAATCAAGAAACATGCCATACTCACCGCATCAGCCCAAAAGTTCTTTGCCAACCCCGCATTGAATCGTAGACACCTAGCCCTTTCCGCAATAGTTCTATTCATCCTCTCAGCCACACCATTTTGTTGTGGTGTCTTGCGTACCGTGTAGTGCCTCTTGATCCCATGCTCTCGACATAACTTCTTGAACTCGCCATCTGTGTACTCTGTCCCATTATCACTCCTCAAACACTTGATTTTCCGCCCCGTTTGGTTTTCCACTTCAGCTTTCCATACCTTGAACTTCTCAAAAGTCTCTGACTTGTGCCTCATGAAGTAAACCCAAACCTTCTTCGAAAAATCATCAATAAAAGTCACGAAGTAATAATGTCCTCCTCTAGATTCTGTTCTAACCGGCCCCCACACATCTGAATGAACATAGTCGAGAATACCCTTTGTCGTGTGTTTACCCGTCTTGAATTGCACCTTGTTCTGCTTTTCAAGAACACAATACTTGCAAAACTCCAGTTTACAAGTCTTCACACCCTTCAACAACTTTCGTTTATGAAGTTCCCGCATTCCCCTTTCACCCATGTGACCAAGCCTCATATGCCATAGAAGGGCATCAGTATCAACCTCAGACTCAACAGATGTGACTCCACCTACAACCATGCTCCCTAGCAGCCTATAAATGTTCTTGGAACCCTTCTCACCCTTCATCACAACTATAGCACCCTTAACTACTTTCAATACTCCACCTTGTGCTTTATAGTTCATACCGTTAGCATCCAAGGTACCCAATGAAATTAGATTTTTAGAAACCTCCGAAACATGTCTAACATCACATAACGTTCTAACTACACCATCATACATCTTAATTATAATAGTTCCTATGCCAGCAATTTTACATGTAGCACTATTACCCATAGTAACTTTACCAGAATTAACTGACCTGTAGATATCGAACCAATCACGATTCGCCGTCACATGAAACGAACATGCTGAATCCAGAATCCAACCATCTGTCGGGTGCTCCACAGCTGATGAAGTCGTGAGCATATCTCCATCCACATCCTCCGAGCAATCTTCAACCACATTGATTGACTTTGAAGATCCTTCCTTGCCTTTACCGTTCCCCTTCTCCGGACAATTCTGCCTCTTATGCCTCTTCTGCCCACACTTAAAACAATTCCCCTTGTACTTCTTCCTTGACTGAGAACGAGAATTCTGCCTCTGCGAGTTATCCCGGAACTGGAATCTCCCACGTTCCTGATTTTCCTTCACAAATAACCCCTCACCCGCAGGTTCATCAACGGACTTCTTCCGTTTATGAAAAGCTAGAAGAGCTTCGTGACCGGTTGCGGTTCAGTCTCCTTCTCCCACGTCAACGTAGTAACAAGGTTTTCGTATGTTCAAGAATTGGGCAACGAATTCAACAGCATCAAAGCCTTGTCCTCATCCTCGAACTTTACCTCCACCCTAACCAAATCGTTGAGAATTTGATTAAACGTGTGTATATGAGATTCTAGGTCAGAACCCTCTACCATCTTAAGCCCATACAGCCGTTGCTTAAGATGCAATTTGTTCGAGATGGATTTCGACAAATACCTAGCCTCCAAAATCACCTTCGTCGGTGATTCCTCATCGATCACATGATACACCACCTCATCCCCAAGGCACTGCCGTATAGAGGATACAGCCCGCTCTTGCAACTCCTTCCATGGACCTTCTTCGATATCATCAGGTTTATCCGGATATCGAAGAACCTTTCCCAAGCCTGCTTGAATCAGGAAATCCTTCACCCTTCATTGCCACAACGCAAAGTTTCCATGACCATCAAACTTCTGAACGTCGGACTTCACGGTGACGAAATTCCCCCCAGACATCGCAACCGTGCTCTGATACTAGTTGTTGTGCAATCGCAGCGAAAGCAAGAGAACAATAACCAAGAACACACAAGCAATCAATAGGGAAATCGAAAGAGAAAAGAGATGAAAATCGATTGGGGTTGAACCTTTGCCTCTTTGTATTATGTGCAATAATCTGTGTTAGTTACATAGGGATACCATCTATATATATTAGACACAAAACCCTAACCAAACTAGAAGACTATACAAAGAGACCCGTAGGCCCAAAACCCCCCGCGCCTTGAGGCGCCCGCCTCAAGAATCACCAGGCGCCCGCCTGGCAAGGTGCAAAGCCAAGCAACACCTTCGGCGTTCGATGCGCCCGCCTGGGCAAGCTCCAGGCGTCCGCCTCAAGCCCACGAACCACAGCTCCACCCTCTGTCTACCAGGCGTCCGCCTCACACCAAATGGGGCGCCCACCTCAAACCAAAGAAGATCCAGCCATGAAAACGAGCCACATCCTACAAAACTAACTTAAATTATCGCTCAAAGTTGATTCAAGTTAAAAAAAAATGTAGCACTAATTTTCCGGAATGTTGAGAATACTATACAGAGGAAACAGATAAACACAAGCCCCTTTTTTTCAAAAGTTTTACAGTAATTTAATCATTCCATGTTTAATCCACTCAATTTTCCACAATAGAACATGAGAAGAGAAAGAGAGAGAGAGAGAGAGAGAGAGAGAGAGAGAGAGAGAAGTCAATCTGCCCCCAGATTCAAAAGAGGACAATCTGAGAATGTGGCTTTTGGGGTTATAAGTAGCCTGCACTGCAGTACTAGTGGCAAGTGGGAGCTGCCCTTGACAAAAGTTTACTAAAGCCAAGGAGAGAGAGAGAGAGATGGCAAGAGTATTTAAGAACACTGCTATGGCGGATAGAAATGGTGCTATCGGGGTTGATGCTTTATTAGGGTTGTGGGCAGTTTTAATTGTCGTGTTTATATGCATATCGGCCATGATAATCTTGTCGTGTGCAGAAGGTGCATCCAAGGACAAAGATAATACTACAACAGACTCATACGTCTACGGTTCTAGTGCATGTGTTGCTGCTGGCTGTGGTGCAGGTTGTGGAGGCTAATTTCAAATACCTGTACATGGTTAGAAGATCATTGGCTTTGTAACTCTTCCAGCTTTCAATGTAACCTCATGTTTAGTAGATTGGACAATTACTATCATTAATAAAATAAAAAAACCCATTAAAAAAAAAAGGGTATATGCACCTGTGTTTCTTGTCTCTTCTTCCGTCTGAAAATGAAGAATAGGTAGCAGGATACCTTCCGGTGTGATTAAAAGCAGGTATTCTGCCTTACCCTTGGCACGATTCTCAATCCGCTGCAAGGTACTTTTCTTGAAAAACCCAGAAAAAAAAAAACTAACCAAACTACCCAATTTAATCTGATTTGAAGGGCAACTATCACAACATATGCCTGTACAAAGAAGCTTGTCCACATTCAAGACCAAAGATCTCAAATGTTTCAAATAATAAGGAGGTATCAATTAAGAACTTAACGACTTCTCATCGCCATGGGGTTAAAAGAAAAATTAATCTTCAAATGCATTGCATATTGAAAAGATATCCCGTGCATGCAAAAAAGAATCAGGAATCATGGTTGACAACACGAAAAGGTTCACGGATACAAGAGAGGAAAAATATAACCAGGCAAAAGGACAACATAAGAAATCCAAGAAATGACAAGAAATGTGCAGGTGGCCAGAGAAAATATAAGTTAGGTGAAAATCAAAACTTACAAAAATATAGCCTAAACCTACTCTGCTCCTCCCACCGGCGCTTGGGTTTAAGAGGAACAAGGCATTATCTTTGATGATTGCATGTAATGTGTTTTCATCTCTTCACTCTTATTTTTCATGTTTTGAATTCTAGAGAAGCAAGTCAGATATTTGGACTCACAAACATTCAAAAGGCGAGCCCATATGAAAATAAATGTATTCAAGATGTTTCCTTGGAAATTGTATGGACCGCCCTCAAGGAGATCAAAATAAACTTTCTACTTCTGCAAGTCATGTTGCTGCTCATGCAGCCAACGAAGCAGACGCTTCCTTTCTGGCACGCAATCTCTCCATGAACTTATCATTGGCTCTAAGTTTATTTTTGATATATGAAGTCCGAGCTTCCTCTACCATTATCCTAGCTTTCCCAGCCTCCTCAATTAGTGAAAATAAAGTCCTGAGGCAATCCTTCCTATTCTCTTCCCGATGTTCAAACCTGGAAACAATGTGGAAAACACAGATTCAGAAGTGTGGTTGCTACAAGTCGTTGATAAGAGTCAGCAAGATAACCAGGAGAGAGAGACGTTCATTCCTCCTCTGCAAGTAATTTTGCATTGTCCACAAACAGAACGAACCGCACATAAGGATTATATAAATGGACAATTCAAGATTTGTGTTGCTCATAATTCAAGATTTGTGTTGCTCATAACAAACACAGGACATACACAGCGAGGCAACAACCTCCTTTTCATTTATTTGATCTCTATACTCCCTCCGTCCCAAAATGATCATCCCACTTTTTTTTTGCCATTAACGAAGGAACTTTGAGCAATAATTTTAGGTTGATTTAATTATACCAATGCAAATCTAAAACTTGTCAATGATACACCATCAACAATACTATTAACAAGTTAAGATTTCATTAGGATAATTAAATCAATCTAATTATTGCTCAAAATTCATTCGTAGAACGGCGAAAAAAGCAGGAAGATCATTTTGGGAAAGAGGGAGTATGTTTTATTACTATATTTTAACTGCCCAAGAAAAGCTTATCCCATTTTTGGCCTTGAGACTCTAGCCTATCATATCATCTATGGAAAGAATGAACTTTGATTCAGAGGGGGAAAAAAAGAACGAAAGAAACATACTCCCTCCCGTCCCACAATGATATTCATATCATTACTGAGCTTCTCTTATTCTTATTACTCTTGAGTAAATGCCACTAGTGAGTTGTTTCCAAGTTTTATCACATGGTAATTTTGGAATTCATTGGTTTTAATCCTTCAATTTAGAAAACCGTACTAACATTTTGGGAAAACCAAAAATAGATATTAGGACCAACATTGTGGGACTGAGGGAGTGGAATTTAAAGCAATAAACGACATACAAGACCTAGGCCTACTTACTCAAATAAGATTCATGTAATGCAGCTTTCCTTTGGTAGCAAAGAGTTCTCTACCAATTACCAGAATCAATGAAATTCTCGGGAGATTAAGGTAAGACAGAATTGCTACGGAAGCTCAAATTAGATTTAAGAGAGATCACCACAGAATTTTTAACTAGTTAAGTAAGAACCTTACCTCTCACTGGTTATCGTAAGCTCATCTTTTCCTGAATGATACCTTTTCCCAACTAATTCTCTTAGCCTGCGGAACTGATGTTTTGAAAGGCCAAGCTCTTTAACAGTAACAGACAATTTTACTTTTCTATTTTTGGGGTGCCAGGCATCACCACCAGGAGCAAAGACCACTCTTGTTTGCCACCTAAGGATTGGTCCCTGACCTGGTGGGTCGTCTAAGTCCTTTTTCTTGTCAGGAACAGCATTATCAAACTGTGGCGCGATTTCTTTCCCTGTGAGCTTAGCAGTCTCCTCGAGCATCTTATCCTCAAACTCCTGATATATCTCGAGTCCTTGTTCATGTGTGAGTTCACCAGTCGCAACCATAGCTGCTATTTTATTGTACTCCTTTTCAATCTTCTTTTTTATCGAATCTGGCAAGAAAAGAGTAACCCCAAATGAAGTTCATGCCAAAATAGATTCACACATACAGATAATCTCTGAGATGATCTACTAAAACTGTCAAAATGGACAAACAGTTGGTGACTCAGTTTAAAATGTATGAACTACGGAGTAACACCAGAGTAAAAGCCAGAATGCCAGCCAAAGTTTGAGCTTAACTAGAACTTATGGAACACCTAAAGTACCCATATAAGGCTGGAAACAATCATGAATAATTCGATGTAAGAATATAAATAAAATTAAAAAGTGAGTACTAAAAAGTTTTTGGTTGATACATCTGGTTTCATAATTTTGTTTCAAGTGCATTTTCTTACAAAACAACTGAACAATCACATCAACATTGTACAAATGAATGGACAAAAAAAGCTTCTTCTAAACCCAAATTTGACATATTAGTATGCACTTGTAAATCTGAACAACATGCTGAAAAAGACAGGCACTGCCACCAAAGGTACCCATAAAGTACAGTTAATCTTTGCAAGAAGGTGGTTCTTTACCTAAATATTAGGTTCTAAAAACAGTCTCCACAGGAGAACAACATAATAGATATTTCTGGAATGGCCAAGTTTGGTTACTTAGTCATTACAGTTATCATTCAGAAAAATCATTATCGGCCTGCCTTTCAAGCTTACTTTACAGATATTAACAACACTCTTCGAACTCTCAAATCAATTGCTCTACACTTCACTTGCAATACAAAATCCTGAAGCTGTTAAAAGCCTTGGACTTGGTCTCATTTTCTTAATTATCATAAGACTCATTTCTCCCGCCACGCCTTAAAACCTTACTTGAGAAGATTTCTTGTGAAATCTTCTACCTCTTTCTAAATTCTATATTCTAAATCAATGGGAAGTGGAAGACATCTGAATGACTGTTTTAGTTTGCAAATAATGCATCTGAAGCCAGCAAGGGTCAAGCTTGTTTAGAATACACTTGCGAAATTTCGAAACTCAAATTGGGCACTACAGGGTAAGAAGCAGATCAAAGAAACTCTGGATCAGAATCATGAGTGAATATATATTAGCCGTGGTAGCAAGCATTGGGCATGCTCTCTCATCTTTTTTCCTCCACCTTACTATGTGGGATCCAACAACTCTCTCAAAGAAGCTCACCATATGTTCAGATTGAATGAAGCAAATAAATGTATCAAAGATATAGAATTGGGGTTTAAAAATTCCCCCACCAACTGCTCCCCCGGAAACAGGTTACAGCTTTCATAGATAAATCATAACCAATTCGTTCCAGCTCTTTTATAGAGGTACACTTTCCCCATTTGGTTGTTATTTATTTATTTATTTTTTTTTTCTTTTGCAAGACATAAAAGTTTAGATCTTTATCTAAATTTCTTTTTCAGGCAAATTTTCAAGCAAAAAGTCCAAGGTGCCAGTTATGATGTTCCAAATCTTGATTACTTTTCTCTCAGCTTTTATCAATCCATATATCATCTAAGACTGGAGCATATGGAACAGGGAAATATTCTTAACACACTAAGCATCTCGAACTTTTTCCCTTCATGGAAATCTAAAAGCAAAAAATGTGAAAAAAAAAACCCCAAGAAACTGGGCTTTTCAGCCAATGCCTCACTGAAGATGGTCAAATAACAAGCTGTAGCGACATGACTATCAAGAGAAATCAGGGAAGCCCCAACACGAGCACCATCTATGGAAGTTACTGTACTATCTAAAGAAAAAGAAGCAGATATTCAACATGAAGCACAATCTTCTTCAATCTTCCGTGTTCAAGTCAATGCTCTGACAACTTAGAACAGAGGAGGTAATAGAAATACACGGAATTGAGCAAGAACTCAACTAAGGAACATGGCAAATGTACACAGTTCATCTGCAATTACACTTGTTTTCATCAATACTCGAAATTTCGAGACTGGATGTGAAGTATATAAACATGCTGAATCCCTTAATAACATTTACGAGCTAATAGCCTCAATAGTCTCCTTTAAACGAAAAAAGATGAAAAGTTTGTCTAAATACATTTCCATCAATGTATTTATATTTAGGCAAATTTTTCATCTTTTTTGTTCAAAATGACATTATTGAGGCTCCATTAGCTGGCACATGTTATTAAGGGGTTCTACGAGGTTATTCTCATTAACATTCAGTCTCTAAATTTCGAGTATTAATGAAAATAAATGAAATAGTAGGTGTGAACTGAAAATTAGAAGATGTGAACTCAAAGTGCTTTACATTCCTTTTCTTTTTTTCCTTTCAAAGAGTGGGTGTTCAATCATCTTACTGCTAATGAGGGTGTAGATAATGTCCAAAAGAAGGGTACAAAACATTCTTAAACCTTCCAGATAGTCTCAATGATGTGAACCTTGCCCCGAACAACAAGACCGAACGATCCAAAAGGAACCCTAGATCGTTTCTAGATGGAGATTTGTTGATAAGTTGATGGAAACCTTGACCCAACGCCCCCAAGTGACGCAAACCAAGGACTTAGTGTATTGAAATGGAATGGTGGAACCAAGACCTTCGTTCCCAATGTAACGACAACCTTGGACTAGGTGAATGACGCCACAAACGGTGGTGGAAATCCGTTTGATAAGTCAGAGTTTGAACGCACAAGAGACTAACTTGATAAGTTCAAAGATGTTCAAGAAGAACAAGAGAAATTCACTCGCATATATGAAAATTGGATTTATTACAAATGATGAAGCACTTGGTTTATATAATGCTCAAATACATAAGAAATATCACCCTAATTAATATATAATAAATCCTAAAGTGTGTTCAAACTCCCTATTCCATGTATAGAATATGATACATTTAATCCAAAATGTTTGAACACACTAGTTACATGAATCTAGAAATAAAATATTAATTCCCGTCTAGAAAACCCAGCTTTACTAAATCTGCCATAACTTCTTCTAGAGACTTCCAATTACCAATCCGTTTGTTGGGCTTGAAATTAGACTCGTTGGGCTTTCCAAAGATATATTATATGCCAAATCCGACATCTGTAATGGCTGTGGCGGTCCGACAAAGTTGGACCAAAAATGCTGGAAATTCTGGAAGTTATACTTGTCTTTATTTAAATCCATGGCCATGGTGGAAACCATGAGCGGGCCATGAAGCTTGCTGATTTCCTCAACATTTATGCCTTCCTTGGAACTCACTTGAGTTGTAGCTTGGATCCAAAATGTTTGAGCCATCCATGCCTTTCTATGTTTCTCTAACCGGGTTCGTATCACTCAAATTGGGGGATTATTGGGGGGGGGACTCAAATTGATACTATTACGTTGAACCAACGAAAAGTAAGATACACATCAAGTTACTACAAATATAAAACAACCTGAGATGCAACAATGTTGAATTATAGTTTTAGGCATCACATAAGGACATCACTGGCCCTAAGTCACAAAAGTTAACAATCAATATTGATCAAGTAATCGCAAGAGAACATTATAAAAGATGAGAAAGCAATAATAAAATACAAACCAAGAAAAACAAAACGAAATGGCCAAATTATACCTGGAATGACATTCTCCCACATTAGCATGTCCTCAAGAATCTCTTCACATTCCTTGGTATCCTTAAGATGGCCATGGTCTATTGCCTCCTTAACCATTGCATCCCACCTTTTGTCATCCATGTTAAAATATTCATCGTTCACCATTTTATGTTCAACCGAATCTCTTGCATCATACAGATTTTCAATATCTTCATCAGTCTCACCACATGCTTCCTCAAAATCTGAGTCGACCTCTTCGTCCTTAACATCAGTTAATGGCGTCATCTGCAGTTCGTCGACCACCTCATCATCTGTATCTTCATGCTTTCCCTTCAACTTCCTTTTTAGAATAGACTCAAAGATTGTAGGGAGCAATTCCTCATCACCACCTTCAAAGTACTTGTCTATCTGCGATTTCAGGTCTGCCAGAAAAAATAATAATATGTCAGCAGCTCTCAAACAACCTTCATTCGAGCTGATAATAAATCAAACTTTATACAGAGGAAAACGATGTCCTCCCTCTGTCCCAGAATAAATGTCGCAGTTGACTTGTCAACTTTTTTTAAGGAAGGTGCTTTACTAGTTTGTACATTTCTTGTACAGTGATTAAATTGCACTAAGCCATTTCCTTATTGGGAAATGTGACATTTATTTTGGGACGTACCAAAATGGAAAGTGCAACATTTATTCCGGGACAGATGGAGTATTTTCTTCTGATTTCAATAATGGTACGTTTGGCAACCTAAATTCCAACCTCAGAACTATAATTGCAAGAACAAAATGAAATCCATAAAAATCAGTATTCCAATTCCAATGGCATAATTTGGTATTAGGTTGACAAACATACCCTTATTACATTTACCATAGAAAGCTAAACAACAACAGCAACTACAGGTTTTGAATAATATCTTCAGAACTTAAATTTCAGCTTATGCCATAGTTTACTTCAGTTGCATAATCTTGATACAAAACCATAGAGAAAGTCATTGCCGCACACCGCATACACTCATACACTGATACACACAGTATCGGGGAAACACGGCTAAGTCTATTAAACACTGATTTAGCACTAGACAATTTTTGAAATACTGGTTTTTAATTGTAAAAATAATAGTATTTTTTTTTCCCTTAGTACTAGAAAGAATTATACAATAGTACTAAATTTTCGCCCCCGTTAAACTAAATTTAGTTATTAAATTACAACGTATCAAATTCAAAATAACCCCCCCTTTACAAAAATTTCTAACGCCTCCACAGTATTGACCCAAAAAAAAAAATCATAATTTTCCATATAGAGGCAATAACCCCCCTCAAGCGGGTACATATTCCACCAATTTTCTTCTGCAATCAGAAACTGAAATCGGTAATGTAAAAGAAAGTAGGATTTTTTTTCCCAAAATCCATAATTGCTGATGTGATGCGTACCTTTGTTACTGACATCCTCGATTGAATCGAGGTCGGCTTGGGCTTCGATACTGGGTTCGACCGAAGCCGATTCAGGAACAGGAGCAAGAACAGGATCAGGGGTTTGTTTAGATGTAGAATCATTTTCATCAGAAGAAGAAGAGGAAAAGAATTTGAGGTTTGAAGGAGTTATTGTGGAGAGAGGAAGGAGGAGAGGGGTAATGATGTTAGGGTTTTGATTGTTGAGAAATGGGGAAGGGGGAGGAGGAGGAGGGTGGAGAAGATTGCGAGTGTAGAGAGCTACATTTCTGAGTAGAAATCGTTTCATGGTGGGAAGTTTTAGGGTTTAAGCTTCTCACAGTCTGCTTATAATTGTTTCACCTTCTACTTTTCCATGAGCGAACCTAGGTTGACAGGTTAATTGTAACCGGTAAGGGGGAGGTATTTCGGTTCAAAAACTGTGGTTTAAAACCGAATTGAATCAACTCGTCACGTGATTTGGTTTGATTTTCAATTAGAAGAGAATTGTTATTCACTTTCGCACATTTACTTAATACTCCCACAATATAATTTTCAATAAAATGTCATTAATTGAAATAACTCTATTACCCTCGTTGTTATACACCCGCAATTAAAATTTATTTTCTTCTTTTTAAGGGAGTTAACTGAAATTGACTGAAGCTCCGTCGCCCACTCATCTTTCCGGCCACCACCACCACTACCACCCATCCCTCCCAGTCTCCTCCCTTTTCTCACACACTACTCGTACCCTAATTCTTCTATCAATTATGGACATGGAATCCACTGCCGGAGAACTCAGTTGTGATCACTCTGCAGTGATTAAAAGGAAGCGTTCTACGCCCCGCTGTCCTTCTTCACCGTTCCGTGCCGCCGCTGCTAAAGCTGTAGAAATTGCTTCTAGCCATCCGAGTAACGTCGCTGATGATGGTGGAAGCGGTTCTAATAGTTTTTCAATTGATCACTGTTCTACTTCAATTTTCACCTATTTATCGGAAACTACTGAGAAGGAAGATGAATTGGTTGAATGCTTAAAGTTGTTGGCGAAAGGTATTTGTCCTATGGATGAATTGCGTAAAATTAGTCAATCCACCACTGTAAATTTCAGTAGTCGGAGATTAGCTGAGATGGAGACTAGTACAATACCGGCTGCCGGCGGGAAAGACAGATATATATCGTCCATGAGTGCAAAATCTGTTACCGGACTTTTCCTTCAGGCCAAGCCCTAGGCGGACACCAAACCAGTCATGAGAAGCTGAAATTTACACCGAAGGAAATTTCAGAGAGAAGTCTAGCTCTGTTGCCTCAATCGGTAAACAACGACCAAGAAGGAGAAAATGCACGATTTGACACAAAAGAAAGAAAATATATTAGGGGTGTTTATTGAAGGGTTTAAAAGGGTATAATATTTCGATCTCAAATTTTTGCAAACCAAATGGTTTGATTTGGTTTGTGATCTGACTCTCCCAAATCAAACCAAACTGAACTGAATCAGACTAAATCACAGTTTGAAACCGAACCACCAAATCAAACCATATTAAATAAACTAATTCTAATTCTCGTTTTGTATCTTATTTAATATTTTTGTATATTTATTAAAATTTAGTGTTAGATCAATAAAAAAACCTACATTACATAGACTAATCCTAACTCCCGTTGTGCACCTTATTTAATATTAATTTGATCATTTGTTATCGTAATTGAGACAAATAAATAACTAAGTTCCCTTACACAATCGAATATTATAAAGTGATTTTCTTAATTTGGCCTCTTTTTTCCTCTAGTCTCTCTCTTCCTCTAACTTTTCTCTTAACGCCCGCATTTTTCGATTTTCCTTCGAGATCACAGAAAATTTAAACAATATAAAAATAAGTTTCGATCCAAATCATAGTTTGAACCGTAGTCCAAATCATGGTTTGATCCACGGTTTGAACAGCGGTTTAAACCACATTATTGAACCGCGGTTTGAACCAAACCGAACCAAACAATAGCGATTTTGTTTAGTTCGATTTGAATTTTTTCATAGTTCGATTCAATTTGAAATTTTCCCGAACCGATAACTAGTGGTTCAGTCCGTAAATTCTCTCAAACCAAACCATTTACACCCCTAGTAACCGGTGAACCACCGAAATATATATATCACAAAATCTCAGTAGAAACCTATTTTTGAATGGTTTTGTACTAAATATCTCGGTAACATTTTTGTAAATAAGTGAAACATTTTTTAAAATACGTCGTGATATTTTGTAAATAATCAGAAATTATAAAAACCCACTGAAACTTTTTGACACTATAACTGGCACTTTTCAATACTATAACCGACACTTTTTAACACCGTAACGGGCACTTTTAACACTAGGGCTGACACTATTTTCAATACTAACATCGGCATATTTAACACTACAACTGGTAATTTTTAACACTACCACCGGCATTAACATTACAACTGTCAATCTTTGACACTACCACTAGTGCTATTTTAGCAAATATTAAAGTGTCAGTTTGAATATTAATAAGTGCTGGTTTAAATGTTTATAAGGGCCATTTTGAATAGCTGACACTTTATAATATTAAAATTAACACTTACGAGAATCTCATTTTTTCAACTTTTAGTGTAAAACACGTTTTTCATAAGATAGACTCTATTTTAGTTTAGGTTATAATTTATGCAATGTACAAAAAAACTTAAAATAATACTCCCTCCGTCCCGGCGAAAGAGCCATCAAATTTGCCGGGCACGCAAAATAAGAAATGTGATGTAGGAAAGAGAAAAAGTTTAAATGTTGTGAGTATGAAAAATTAAATAGGAGAGAGAATGAGTGGGATGTGATGTAAGAAAGAGAATGTTGTGAGTGTAAAAGTAAAGTAGGAGAGAGAATGAGTGGAGAGAATAGTGATTTAAGGTTTCCTTTTTGGGAAAGTGGCTTTTTAAATGGGACGCCCAAAAAGGAAATAAATGGCTCTTTCGCTGGGACGGAGGGAGTATAACATAACATATTTGTCAATTCATTTCAAATAACACAATTTTCGTTTCGAATAATGCAATGTATACGTTGTATGGGTTTGGTAATGCTTACCAGTCTTTTATTAAAAGAAAATAAATCCTAATTTTCTCGTTATCTCAAAATAAAATTTTAATTTGGTTAAACAAATATTTAATGATTATTGTCAAAATCCCACAAAAAAAAACAATTTTTAAGCTAAAAAAAAAAACTGTTTTAGAACACGGATCCTCCGTTATTCCTTTACCTGTCGTTTGTTCGGTTTTCTATGATAAGTTTGGTTGTCGATTCCTTTCTTCAAAAATTGATCGATCAAGTACCCATAAGCACCGTGTATCTCAATCCGGACCCGCCACTCCATTCCCTATCGTTTGTTCGATTTTCTATAATGAGTTCGATTGTCGATTCCTTTCTTCAAAAATTGATCGATCAAAGCACCGTGTATCTCAATCCCATCAAATCCTGTTAAGTTCATTGTGAATAAGAGGTGGAGGATTTTGATGCCTAACGCTATCCATGATAAGTATCCCTAGCCTCGATACCTATTTATTGATGAGATTGTAGGAGTGGTGGATGATTACGGGAATAAGTATCCCGAGCCTCGATACTTGTTTATTGATGAGATTGCAGGAGTGGTGGATGATTACAGGAAGACTACCATAAATGTCATCATCTTATGAAAGCAGCAATTTTGATGCAGCGAATCAGAAGCAAATAAAAGGATAAACACTATAAATTTGTTAATTGTCATCAATTAACACATTTCACAATAACAATCATAAAAATAGAGACTTTGACCGGTCTATAACAACATCATTACTTGAAGACTCAAAAAAGGCCAAGAGAGATCAAAATAAAAATTGATTTTTTTTTAAAAGGAGAAAAAAAATGAGGAAAAAAAATGATAAACGAATATCTCAACTGAAACACGTTCTGGTTCAGACTCTAATTATTAACTGATGTAGGGAGCGGAAGAAAATAAGAATAAACACTATTAATTTGTTAATTGGCGCAACAATATCGGAAGAACAATTTTCAATAATCTATTGATTCAACAAATATAAGGAAATTGGCATCAATAATAACACAATCACTTTTGGATAATAATGAGACACACTCAATATCAAAATTCCATTAATCAAACACTAATTTTCGGAATTAAATGTAACCCTATTTTTATAGGACTCCTATGACTTGGAAAACAAGTCAAACACCTATAAAAATAACTCTAATCTATATGATAACCTAATATATACCTAAAATATCAAAATAAAGTCCTAATTTACTTCAAACTATAAAAATACTACCTATCAAATAATAATTTCAAAAATTACAATAATAATTATAATTAAAAATAAACCTTATGTACATCTCTATATTTATCTCCATCAAATTTTGAATACCCTCCTACACACACATGTTGTCTTGGAAATTTGATATAGGTTTGGTGTTATTGAGTGCCAGCAATATTAAAGAGTGCCAACGTATAAATGTTTTGAGTGTCATTGCACGGGTATTTAAGTTTTAGTGCACGTATAAAAGAGTGTAAGTGTTATTTCAAAAATATCAATGTTTGTGTTTAATTACCAGTGCATGTATGTTTAAATGTCAGCAATAGTGTAAAAGAGTGTTAGTGTTAAAGAGTGTTTGTGCGTATGTGCTTGAAATTCGGTGCATGAATTATAAAGTGCCAGCGTAAAAAAAGTATCACTGTTAATGTAAAAAAGCGACATTATTAGGCTTTGTTTGTTTCTACGTAAAACGTTTTTCGGAAAGTATTTTTCGTAAAATAACTCGTTTTCCGTTGTTTCGTTGTTTTATGGAAAACGTTTTCCCCATTTTTCGGTGTTTGGTTGTTTTCCGGAAAAAAATTTCCGTAAAATAACTCATTTTTCGGTGTTTGATTGTTTTTCGAAAAATGGAGAAAATATTTTTCGGAAAACATTTTACACCCTTCCTAAGTAAAACGACTTACGGATTTTTCTTAAGTAAAACATTCCGAAAAATGGAGTCCTTCATGCACAACTCATATTTCACAAGTTCCAACATTCTAATAATAATAATAATAATAATAATAATAATAATAATAATAATAATAATAATAATAATAATAATAATAATAATAATAATAATAATAATAATAATAATAATAATAATAATAATAATAATAATCATAATCATAATCATAATCATAATCATAATCATAATCATAATCATAATAATAATAATAATAATAATAATAATAATAATAATAATAATAATAATAATAATAATAATAATAATAATAATAATAATAATAATAATAATAATAATAATAATAATAATAATAACGGAATAAAAGTGAAGGGCTAAGCCAAACGTACAAAGCCCAATTATTCAGATATTATTACAGCAACATCATCAAGTGGATCGGCCCAGTTATTGCGAGGTCCATGGCCCAGCAATAAAGATCAGTCGACCTAGCTCATTGTCCGACCATCATTTGTCCCGACCTAGCTTAGTCCGACATACGATCATCTCCTTGTACAAATTTAATCTGGCTATAATACAAAGTCAGGTCGATCTTGATCTACTCAGGCGACCTCGACCTACAAAGACGTACGTCGACCAAAGATTTTCCATAACGGCTTCCTACAATCTCGGAGTCAGTTACGTCCACGATTATCTCCACGAATTACGGGATTCCATACAATCCTACTCCAACACTAATTCTTATCACCACTATAAATACCTCACAACATCCAACATTCAAAGGTAATGCCTTATTTGCTATTAAATTGATTTCAATTCAGTCAATTGTAGTTTTTAAGCTAAACACGTGATACTTACTCTCACGTCGGAGGGTCTTAGCTGAAGACCATTCCGGCTAGTCGTTTGTTCACTGGTTTGAGGTCAATAAAGCTAGGTGATCATCCTTATTGTTGGACGTAGGCTGATCAACACGTTCCTTGCAGCATCAGTTTGGTTTCATTGCTGGGAACGAAGCATAATTGACCTTGAAACTTTACTCACACCACAACAATGGCATCTGGCGGCCATGTTTCTGATGCCTCTGATAATCCAAATCTTGGAAACGCAGGAAGAAACACTGAGATAGGTGCTAGAAACCGCAATACTGACTTGCCTCCTCCTCCACCACCGGGGGGGATCGGGCTAGAAGGTCCACACGATCCAATAGTGTGGCAGATGGCACGGGTCTACAAGATCAGAGGAGACAAAAGAGCCTGTGCCTGATCAAACTGGAAATCAACAACAAAAGCGAGTCCAAACGGGTCAAACAGTTGCAGGCGACAACACAGGTCCCTCAACTAATCCCCCTACTAGGAAGGATTTTCTGCTAGAGCGAGCCAAATTCCTGCAAAATCTACTAGAGGTGTGTGAGGAGTTACTCGACATGCTTGAATCTCCCGACAGAGACGACTGAAGATCACAGAGAGCAGCTCCCTCTCAAACCTCTCTTAGGCAGACTAATGGAGGTACTAGGCAGAATGGCGAGCAAATGAGAATTGAATTGCCTGTTTGATCCCACATTTTCGTTGACTCTATCATTCCCTCATAAAGAGTTGGCGACCTAAGAGATAGTCTAAATCAGCAGAGGGAGCAAGAGGTCGAGTCAGCCTTGAGGAGACAGCAGGAGGCCGACAAAAATAGGCGTAGGTCGCCAGCCAGGACGGAAAGGTCACAGTCTCATAGAGAAAGGAGAGGGAGAGAAGCAACTCCCCCAAGAAACGAAAGACAGAGGACCCACTCTAGAAGGGATACTCTCCAAGATGACAGTCAAAGATCCAACTCTATCTCTTATCAAAGGGCCAACCTGGATGCTAGAGAGCTTCTAAATTTGAAGAGGAGGATAGACAGTATGGAGGCTGATAGAAAAGAGAATGGTGGAAAGGTCGAACGAAACTACAATACTCTTTGACCCTTGGCCCAAGATTTACTCAACGAGCGTCCTCCATCAGGTTTTAAGCTGCCCGTGTTGGACAAATATTTAGGCACCACCAATGCTTTGAACCACATGCAACATTTCGAGGCCACTATGTGTCTGGTCTCCTCCAGGATGATATGCTGTGCAAGGAGTTGACCAGCACCTTCACAGGTGCAGCACTGACCTGGTTTCGTGGTTTGACTGCTGGTTGCATCACCTCATGGGAGTACATGAGGAAGAAATTTTTAGATCGATTCTCTACAGCTGGAGCCAGAAAAAAGACGGTCACCGAATCGAACAACCTGACTCAAGGTAAAAATGAAAGCTCCATGAACTATTACATAAGGTTTAAGGAGATGGTCGACCAAATAGAGGAGGACCTAACAGATAGGGAAGTTATAAATTGCTTCAGAAATGGGATGTCCTCTCCTGATTTGGACTACGAGCTCCAGGTTAGGAGAGCGACCATGAGGCAGGAATTGTTTGAAATGGCCTACGATGTGGCCGTTGCTGAAGAGAGGAAAGAAAGGAAGAAAGACAAAAGATTGAAGCATTATGAGGATGGTGAGTCGGCTAAAGAGGGTCAGGACAAGCACAATGACAACAATAACAAGGGAAAAACAGAACGAGGGCGACTGAAAGAGTCCCTGAAAGTTTCACCCCTCTAACTATGAGTCGGACCGAAATAATGAACACACTCGACCTGGGGCCACCTGCTCCGATGAATGCCCAAAACCGATTCAAAAGGGACAGCAGTAGGTACTGTGAGTTCCATAAGGATACTGGGCACACTACTGAAGAATGCATGAGTCTGAAACGGATCATCCAGAAGTGGGTTGATAGTGGAAGGCTGGATAGATTTGTGAAAGGAGCTCGACCTACCGGAGGCGAGCGAGCAGCCGATGCTGTCCCAGAGCCAAGGCAGCCAAGATTGAATTTGGGTTGATCAAGACACTATGGTCAAAATAGATACAATTATGGTTGATCAAGCCATCATGGGCGACCTAAGCCTCCAAATCAGCCAAAACTCGAGGGCCGCCCGCGAGAAAATTGCAGCTAAGTTATCAAACATGATTGTCAAGGAAGCTCCTAGTTAGATACTACTTTTGGAGCAAACATTCAGTGTAACTAATTTACTTCTTCAATAAAATGGAATGTTCTCTATCTACGAGTTATATCACGTCTATGCTTTATTCAATTCAGGTCCGACTCTTAGTCGATCTCAACATTATTATTAAATAGATTCGATTGACCTTCTAAGTCGACCTCGTTCTCAAACAGATCGGACTGAAGACTTATGTCAATCTCGTTCCTTAACGGATTCGACTGACGTCCTAAGTCGACCTCGTTCTCAAACAGGTCCGACTGAAGACTTATGTCAATCTTGTTCCTTAACAGATTCGACTGACGTCCTAAGTCGACCTTGTTCTCAAACAGGTCCGACTGAAGACTTATGTCAATCTCTTTCCTTAATAGATTCGACTGACGCCCTAAGTCGACCTCGTTCTCAAACAGGTCCGACTAAATACTTATGACAATCTCGTTCCTAAACAAGCTCGATTAAAACCTTGGTCAGCTTCATTGATTAGCCAATTGCTCTAATCAGAACCTTGGCCGATCTCCTAATTAATCTAGTTCAATATACAAACAAATGCAAGTATGGAAAAAGACAGAATGATTCAAGAAAGTCAACTAGCATTGATATAGAAGTCCCCGAAAAGCGAGCCAGGACTTATGCAAATTAAAAGTTATGAGTTAAGACAGCCTCCCAAAACTTGACCAAGGCATTGAAAATCAATAAACAACAAAAATAAATATTGTGTGGAGCTTTTTCATTACAAAATCAGAATAAGAATAACCATGGCAAAGGATCAAACATCCTGATCGTCAGTGGCTGGATCCTGCTATTGCTACTCTTGTTCAGATTGGGGTTGCTCTTGTTGGTCGACCTTATCAAATATATGGTCTTGGGTAACCTCCACATCATCATCCTCCTCCATCTCGTCAGCCTCTGTCAATTCTTGAAGGATAGTGTTGAAATTAACCTATTCGACTGGAGGAGCGACCCAAGGTTCGGCTCCGACCTCCTTATCTTCTCGGGCAATGGCAGCCAGGTCGTTGTCAATATATGGAACCAGGGGATGACCACTTTGGGCTGCCATGTCATATTGATCTTTAGATGCCCACTTTGCAAGCTGATCAACGGACAGGCCGGAGGAGGGATCTACGATAGCCCATCGGGCCATATGTCGACGCCCGACATCATAAAAAGCCCTGGCTCAGCTAATTATGATGTCGTATAGCTCATCGCTCTGTTTAAATGCCTCAACCATTGCCTTCCCAACAGCTTCTTCAGCGGCCTCCCTCGCAACCTTCTCAGCAGCGGCCACCTTAGCCTTGGCCTCCTCCTCCCACTTTACACGGGCAGCCTGCTGGTCCTCTATCAGCTTCTTCATTTGGGCACCACGGTCTTGGACAAGTGCGCCAAGCTTCCCCAGGTCACTCTCCAGTCTGTTCTTCTCGAGCTTAGCAGCGATGGCCTCACCCTTCAAAACATTTACCTGCTCTCGGAGAGGGGCGAGCTCCGCTCTGGCAGTAGTGAGGCCGATCAGCGCCTCATCCCTTTGCTTCTTAACATCATTTTTTACTATCTTGAGAGCGTCATATTTCAAGTCAAGATCAACCAGCTTCTCCCTCAACTCGGTAACTTCATATGATTTACGAGCATATTGGGCCGTGGCTATCTTTTCCCTCTCCTCAGCTGCCCTCCAGCTACTCTTTGCTTGCTTGATCAAAGCAAGAGACCGCATAAAACAAAAGAGAAGGATTAGATCGACAAACTATCACAATAAAAATGAAAAGTGTAAATTATGGAGCAAGGTTACCTCAGAGTGGATCAGGCCGGACCTGCCACTAAACTCTTCAGCCGTCAGGCCTTTTTCAGCAAATTTGGCAAGCAAGTCTCTGTTCGCTGCCCGCCTCACTATAACTTGGTCAAATCCCATCTCGAGATATTGGCAGCACAAGCTATCCACTACAGTGAGGGGAGGGACCTCACTTAGCCTGGCCACTTCGGCCTGCGCGAACTCCGTGCTTGCAACGGAGGGGTTCGGAGTAGGGGTTAATCAGAACCTGATGCCCTTTGAGTACCAGCTCCCCCAGGTTCTTGGTCAAACCTCGATCTTTTCTTTTGCTTGGTAAGGGGAAGGATGTCCTTTTGCTTGGTAAGGGGAAGGATGTCCTCCTCTTCATCTTCAAGGTCGGCGACGTCGACATCAGCAGTGGTCTGGGGGCAGCCCCAGTTTGCTCAAGTACTGGACCGGACGAGCTTGGTTTGGTCGAGCTGTCGACCTCATCACCTTCTTCCCCAGCAACTTGGACTTGGGGGGCATCACTCTCCATGGGATCCACCGACCCAAATTCATCGATGGGGACCATCCCCACACTCTCCTTAGGCAGCAACTTGTTTCGGGCCTCAGCCTCTTTCTCTCTACTAGCCCGGGCATTGGCAGCACCATGGCCTTCTTACTCTTCCTTTTATCATTTAAACTCAGCACGCGGTCCATATTGGCTAGCTGGTCGTCGGTGAGAACTGCACGAGCAAAAATAATAAACAGTTAGCAAAAGGAATTAGCAAGCAAAGAAATGACGAGCTGTAATGAAATGACGGGTAAACAATTTACCACCAAAGTGATATTGGGATTTGCAGTGGCCGAGGTACCCTTACAGAAATGGAATTCGGCCTCAAATTAACCTACCCCTCTCGTGGATCACCCAATCCGGGTACCTCAGGCTCCTAACTATCAATGCTAGTGGGGCTACCTCGACATCACCATCTAATATCATCCCGACCTGGATGAAATTATTCTTGGTCGACCCAAGTATATCCCATCTAATAGGACCCCTCCGAGCTACCAGAGTCAATCTGTGAGTCAGCTTGTTACTCCAATCAGGGACCCAATAGTCCTCTTCCTTCATGGGTTGTGAAGTGGCATCAGGCAGAGGAAATTCCCAACCACTCTTACTTTCTACCAATATCAAATGGGAATTCCACCCAACCACCTTATCAGGCAAATTCACAAACAACTTGGGAGCATTGCGTTTGGTCATAGTACTAATCCCTAGCGACCTCTTGTCTACTGCAACCTTAAAGAACTTTCTAAACACATGAACGCAAGGCTCGAACCCAAGGAATTGACATACCATTACAAAGCAGACTAACATCTACATGTATTGGCCCCTAACCGCATGGGTTCGGCCGTCATACACTCCAAAAATTCACAAATGAATGGGTCAAAGGGAAGACATAGCCCGGCCTCGAACTGACCGTAGAAGAAAGCTACTTTGGTCGAGCTGAAATCCGAGTGTGCCCATGTTTGAATCTTCATCTGTTTCTCTATAAATGGGTCAACCTAAACTCCTCTCTGTTAATCTCACAAAAGTCATAGAGGATGTTGATCCTTGATTCTGAGCTCTTCCTCCCAATGGCCGGCTTAGGGGGCACATAACCTCTTTCATTACGACCTGGAGTGACCTTCGAGCAGAATGCATCCACGATATTGCCAGAGGCAGAGCTCGATAAATTTTGAGCCGACATATCTACAGAAAAAGAGGAAACAGGGGAATCAGAACTAGACAGAGTTTGATCAGAGCTATCTATTGGCAACCTAGATTCCCCTGGGAATTCTAACCTATCTCTAGGGAATGGTGGTTTGTTAGTCCCTGTTGGTGTAATGCCCTAGGCGTTTAGTTATGTTTGACTTATAATCTAAACCGCTATGTAATCATCTTTATCATTTAGTATAGATAAAGTTTATTTGGTTCATTATATGTTTGCTTGTTTATTATATTGAACTGCGTCCCTAGTTATTGTGAATAACTAGTATAAGTTGGCAATGGATAATCATGGAGATGATTATATGCATGTGATGCAAATTACACTTATGGATACTTGCTAGAGAACAAGTATTGGACATGACCTACCGATGAGATTTATGACATGGTCAATAGTCATATGTGTCATGATTAAATCTCATGATAGCAGTGTCATTGAATCCTTTGTACCTGAGATTATCATCATCTTTCACATGATGACTGTCATGTTTGATATAGTCTAACACTATCTTTAATCGGATAGCAATAAGGGCTATGTTGGCACGATTGGATTCTTGTAGGGAAGAATGATAAGTCAAGATGGGATTTGTCCCTCTCTGTTTGAGAGAGATGTTTGCATGGGCCCCTCGATGAATGATGTTGATGAAATGTGTGGCCACACTCAAATGATTTGATAGAGATCAAATGCATTTAGATTATCAACATATTCGGAATCGAGAAAGCATTGAACATGTGAGTTGACATGGACCATGACTCATGTTCGATTTGACATCGTGGACAAAGGGATTGTGACATTTGATCTATCGAGGAATCAAGCTTTGATGTTATATTAATTGGGTGGATATAATGGTTTGCTAGAAACCATTTATGTCTTGTGAAGTCGATGTTTCGACTCACTACCAACATAATATAATTCCTATTAGGTCACACATAAAGAACGAATTTGATTCTGGCTGAAAATTGGAATTCTGGGTTTTTGGCACGACTCGTGACCAGGAGCATGACTCGTGCCCTGGGCCACGACTCGTACCAAAGGGTCACGACTGGCAGTACGACTGCATTTTGGGAATCAAGGGCTGGCTCGTTGACTTTTTGAATTTTGGGAGCACGAGTTGTTCCCTTGATCAGCACGAGTGCAAAAATTATCACGAGTCGTGATACGAGTGAAAATTGGCTTGGAACACTCGTGACTGCCTGGAACGACTCGTGGCACGACTCGTACCCAGGAGCACGAGTCGTGCCCTGAGCAAATTTTGACCAGTCCGTGTTTCCTTTGGCGATTTGGTTTTGGTTTAACAAGGATTCCTACCCTAATATGATTAGGGATTTATATGTGATATAAATACAATCCTTTGGCTGCCATAAACCTCTCTCCCTACATCATTGTTATAGGTTTATGAAACTCTATATTTTGATTATTGATTGAGAATCAAAAGCTCCCAAATAATTCCATTGTTTTGGCTTTGATTATTGAATATTGATTCAATAATCAAGAGGATCATCTAGCAATCCTACAAGAAGAGTGCTTGGTTCGTTCACGTGTGGATCACCATTAGAGGGAGGTTGCTTTATCTCCTAAGGCTTGAAGATCTCCATTGATTGATTCATCACCAAGGTTGAACAAGGAAGATAGAAGATTCGACATCAAAGTTCTAAGCTTGAATTTTGAGATCTATTTTAACAAACATAATTGCATTCAAGGTATGTAATTCGATTTCATGTTTCTAATCTCTTCATACTAGACGGATCTAAGGTCTAGGGTTTTGTTGTTGTATAAATTCTTTCCGCTGCGTTTGTGTAAGTACCCAAATCTGGCTCATGCCTTTCGGTTAAGTTTCCCGGTAACTCCCCAAAATTTCATAAAGTTAGGGGAAATTCGGGAACTTTTCCAAACTTTTCAAGGGAGGAAGGACCTGCTAGGAATTTAAATTCCAAGCAAGACCTCGCTGGAAAGAAGTCACTAGCTGCCACCTTGCATGAATCTAGAAACATGCTGACACGACAGAGGATAACGCCGGGCGGCTTCTTTTGCTGCAGATTAACGTCGGGCGGCTTCTTTAGGAAGCACACTGTAGTCTATAAATAGAGGCCTCCTCTACTCATTTTAATAACAACTTTCAAGCACTGTTACTCTGCCAAATTCATACCACGAATTTCCAGAAACTAAAACACTCAAAAACTTACCTCCCTCCTCCATAAATCCCTTCCTAACCTATTCCTGAATAGGAAAATCCCATTGGGAGATAGAGAGAACCACCATTGGTAATCTCTCCTTCCTTTCCCCTTGATATACTCTCATTATATTGCTTTACTTATTGTTTGTCATTTATATTTCCATTACTTGTCATTTATATTGATTATTTGCTCTAAAGCTCCTACCTTTGCAATGTAAATCATCATATCCCCCTTTCCCCCACACAAAGGATTCATTGGGGATCCTCTCCCAAGGATGAACAAGGGTCCACAAGTGGCTTGTTCTAGAGAAGATTCACCACATGATGATGTGATGTCCCTTTATTTTACATAAAAATGCAATCTTTATTTCCATTTATGTCATTCCCCTTCCTTGATCTAGCTTTCCAATGATTGTCCACCTTATGAGGTCATAAAGGACATAGGAAATGCCATAAATATTATCCCTTTTAATTCATGTCTTTAGTTTAATGATGTTCATTGCGTTATTTACCTTAAAAATACAATCTTTACTTTCAATGTCATTTCCCCCGTGTCCCTTAAGGATGGATCTCTCTCCGAGGATTGTCTAATAGCCTTTTAAGGCACGAAAGACATAGGATGAGCATAAAGATCCAATCTTTATACCCCTTTCCCTAGTCCCCTTGGTTCTTGGAGCATTCCGTGGTGTGGATCGGTGTAAAGACTTCATCTTTACATCATTTCCACCAATAAAATCTCATAATCGTAGTCCCGTTAGAAGCGGACGGATCTTAGTCCCGACATCTCCGATAATCACTTGAGACGAACATAAATGTCCCTACGAATCTCTATCGTCTCAAGATGTAGGATTGATGGGTAAAGACTCCTCCTTTTCTAAAGAGTCTCATTCTTGGACTTAAAAGGTGTCCCTCTCTCGATCACATCTGACCAAGTCCCCAAAGAATGTTGGTTTAAGACATACCAAGGCTCTTACGCCTACCATGGTTGATTAATCCAACGGGAGGGTAAAAAGGTCCCGTAATGATGATCACAAGTCCAAAATGAGCACGGAATCAAAATCCCGAAAACATCAAATCCAAGGAATCCCGAGCTATAAGCTAATTATATGGTTTATACGTCTGGTAGATAAACTTGGCACATCCCCTTCTCTTTTCAAATCACACACACACACGAGCACACAAACAAGCACAAACTTCGGATCTAGGAAGACTTGCTTTTGCAAGGCTCCTTGGGTGAACGCAATACGTTCTTCTCAAGGAGTAACTTAACCTTCGGACCCTTATCCTTTTTTTCAAAGTTTTGAGGAAATCAAAATGGCATGGCAACTCCGTTTTTCAATAAAACCGGTGTCTTCAAACTGAGGTGAAACGGCGACCCTATAAAAAACGGTTCAATCGCCGAAAAGGGACCACATTCACAGTTTGGCGACTCCGCTGGGGACATGTAAATGTTTCCAAACTTCTTTTTCTCATAAGAAGCGTTGGAAACATTTACGAGGGTTAGCCTCCCGTCTCGGGTTTGATTTTTGTGCTTGTGCGATTTTCTTTTTTTCATGCATCTTTGTATTCTTTTTTGGTTTGTGCATACTCTTAATAATGAACAGGGGCCATTTTGAAGCTGAAAGTTGCCAAAAATGCCCGAAGAAACAGTCTGGAAATGAAGCAAATTGGAACCTGGAAAACTGTTGGATCTAGCCGGACGGCTTGATCTGCCTGGATCTAAGCCGGGTGGCTTCATTCGCAATTCCACCAGGACACTTTACTGAGGTTAATCTGGAAGCCATGGCAGCTTGGGGCTATTCAGTCCTGAGTCTGGCCAGGTTCCAGAAAATTTACGTGCCTATGTGTTGCATTTTCCCCGTCCCCGAAAAACATTCTTTTAAAACACATGACGAAAATCTCTATTTTAACTCAAAAAAGAAATTTTTAGGAGATCGCACACTACGCGCACTATATATCATGTACACTTTTGCACGCATGTCCTTTTAACCCGGGATGGTTGTTCAGCTGCAGTCACGGACAGTGTTACGACACTCCCGGGCGTGCACGGAATCATCCCAAACTCCCCATGGCAGCCAGTGTCGACCAATGCACTAGTCCGTGTCACACTTTTAAAACCGTGACTTTTTGGTTGGTTTTTGGTCTAGACTGTGTCATACAGCCTCGTTGTATACCCCCGTAAAAGTCAAACCCAAGCCCATGCCAAAAGTCAAGATTCCTCGCGCAAGCGAAGCTATACTGAAATTTCGTTAGGCAAAATTGGCAAAATCTTGACCCCAGCATCGAATTTGACTTTGACCCGCATGGGGTATGTAAGAGTCAAACCGAGCCCGTGCCAAAAAAAAATCAAGATTCATCGCGCAAGCGAAGCCATGCCAAAATTTCTTTAGGCAAAAATTGGCAAAATCTTGACCCCGGCATTGACTTTGACTTGCACAAAGTATGCAACAACGCTCAATGTGACCCCATGTCATTCGACTTTTAACGTCCGACCCATGCCTATTATTTTCCTTGGACAATGCCAAAGTCAAAACGTCTATCGCGTAAGCGAAACTCTGCCGAAATTTTGTTGAGGCTAAAAGACTTGACTTTCACGGCATTGCCATTGACTATAATCCGCATCGCTCGTGCGTTAAAATTTCGTATGATCCACTAGACCCTAGGACCGTTCTTCTCTCTCGGTCGATGGGATCCGCTTGCCCTATAGGACCCTCGCCCGAGGCTGTCCACCCTGGGATGTCGAAATACAGGTGCAAAATGAGGGGCTTATAGACGTAGTGATGGAGCCCACTGATCCAGGATCTATAGTAGTTGCAAAAAATAAGGGCAACCTTTTCCAACCAAATAGAAATAATTAAAAGACACTGTTTTAAGTAAACTTGAACAATTAATGAAATCACAATTGCATGGCCCTATTTATGGAATCTCTAATTGCGACCTTTCACGATCTGATCTCCGTTCTTCGATCTCGACCCATCACGGTTCGATCTCCAATTTTTAATCCTGACCTTTCACGGTCAAATCTCCAATCGAGACCCTCACGGTCCGATCTCCGATCTTCGATCTCGACCTTTCACGGTCAAATCTCTAATCGCGGCCTTCACGGTCCGATCTCCAATCTTTAATCCTGACCTTTCACGGTCAAATCTCCTATCGAGACCCTCACGGTCCGATCTCCGATCCCCAATCGAGACCCTCACGGTTCGATCTCCGATCCCCAATCGAGACCCTCCCGATCCGATCTCTAATCTCCAATCGAGACCTTCACGGTCCAATCTCCAATCTTTAATCTCGATCTCTCGCGGTCAAATCTCCAATCGCTACCTTCACGGTCTGATCTCCGAACTCCGATCTCGACCTTTCACAGTCAAATCTCCAATCGAGACCTTCACGGTCCAATCTCCAATCTATAATCTTGACCTCTCACGGTCAAATCTCCAATCGAGACCCTCACGGTCCGATCTCCAATCGAGACCCTCCCGGTCCAATATTTAATCTCGACCTCTCACGGTCAAATCTCCAATCGAGACCCTCACGATTCGATCTACGATCTTCGATCTCGATCTCTCGCGGTCAAATCTCCAATCACTACCTTCACGGTCCAATCTCCGAACTTCGATCTCGACCTTTCACGATCAAATCTCCAATCGCGACCTTTACAGTTCAACCTCCGATATCGACCTTTCATGGTCAAATAGGCAATCCCGATCTTCCATGGTCAAATCTTTAATCTCGACCTTTCATGGTCAAATCTCCAATCAAGACCCTCACGGTCCAATTTTCAATCTTGACCTTTCAAAATCTAATATTTTCCGATCAATTAGGATTAGGATAAAATGTGTTTTAAGCAAAACTTAAGCAGTACATGCATGTTACTTGAGCCTCCGAGTCTAAACCTCACCTACCTCCAAGTCTAAACCTTACTTACCTCCGAGTCTAAACCTCGCTTACCCCGAGTCTAAACCTTGCCTACCCCCAAGTCTAAACCTTGCCTATCTCTTTTCCGCAGCGAGAAAGAAGTGGGTGAGAATATCGGGTCAGCGACTTTTCGGTGCGGAACCTCAGGTTCAGACATTTCAGCAGAATCATCAGTTTTGTCTACTCAGGGGTTTAGAATGGCAGATATGATCGAAAACAGTGATGGTACGGGTTATCCAATGACTAGAAAGGAAGAGTTAGTCCTAGCTTTGGAAAATGCCCATAAGGTTCACGAGGAGCAGCAAGCCATGCTCACGGTGCTCTCCGCCGTCATTGGGTTCAGGTAACAGTTGAGGCAAATGGTTCTCTAGTCATGGTCGAAGATGAAACTCCAGAAACAGTGATTTCAGTCCCTCCATCCTACAACCAATACCTGCATCCCACAACCAATACCCTCCATCATATAACCAATACCCTCCATCCTAAAACCAATACCCTCCTCCTTTGAAATATGATCCCCCACCAAGGACTACTGCCCTCCAGTTCCTCCCATTGTCTCAGGCCATCAGGGCTCCATTTCCCTCAGCTCCTCAGAATGGATTGGGCTTCATCACACCTGTTTCTCAGTTTCAGCAGTACCTGCCAGTTTATGATTCAGCTTCACATAATCAGTTTGAGCCATGTGGCTATGTTCTGAAGCCCCTATACCCACTCGAATACAATCATGAGTTGCTAAAAGAAAATCCGGATGCCTCAAGTTTTCCGTTGCCCCTTGCCAGATTTAGTGAATTCACCCGTCAGTTTCACCAGTCTACTGTTGTGGTTCCCTCTACTGATAAAAGTCTTGTTGCGAGTTCCAGTAACTCGAGAGTTCCCGTTGACCCCCATGTGGCAATATTGATAGAGCAAGTGAAATGAATGGAAGAGAAGTTTGATCTCATGATGAGTACCAGTACTCCCTCGACCCAAGATGTCGAACCAGGCAAAGAAGTGATTTTGCCGTGCAAAATCCAAATGCCCGAAGTGAGAGAATATGATAGGACAACTTGCCCCAAAACTCGCTTAGTAAATACCAGTTCTAAGCTCGAGAAAGGCCCGAAGACACAACCAGCCTCAAACATAACCCAATACTACCAGTACCAAGCAGCAACTGCACCCAACTCAGCATCGGTTCCTCACAAAGGAAAGAATGCCACAACCTCTTTTAGACAGATCCAACAATGGAACCAACTGAACAATGGAAATCCGAGTCTTGGGAACAACAGTGCCTCCCGAAAACTCCGTTCCCTTCATTATGACGATGTGGAGATGCCTTTAAGCAAGATACTGGAAGAACTAGTGAAAGAAAAGCTGATAAAGCCATTGGAGAATTGGAAGCCCAAGAACCCTAAAATTCGGTTGGATGAGTCTAAGCATTGTCGTTTCCACCAGTACCACGGACACGACACTGATGATTGCCACTATTTGAGGCAGGAGATCCAGAAGCTGATAGAAGATGGGACGCTTGAATGCCTGTGTGTATCTAACAATATTTCCCCAAGCAATGCCAACATGGGTGTCATGGAGTGGGAAGCAGGGCCAGTCAACTCAGACCCAACTCCTTTGCCAAAGGCACACATATGCTACGACAAGTGTCTGACTGTGAAGAAAGAAGTCCAAGGGGATCGACGAAGGAAAGCTCAAGTGCCCTGGCAGTCCAACCAGCGAAGAGTAGCTAGGCTAGGGGTTACCTATCCTTAAACAAGATTAAAAGATAAAACAGTCTCTCAATCAACTTTCTTAGGTTCTAGTACTTTCCTCTTTCAATCAAGTCCTCCTTGGGCATTGTAGTTAATCTTAAATCTTCTATAAAAGAGTCTTTTTCTTTTCTTGCTAGACTTAAGACATTATTTATACACCCACATTACATTTAATGAAATGGTTTTATTTATATGATCACTTGCATTTCTCAACAAATAACCTCACGAAATAATCAACGTTCTGATTAATCGATGTGAGAAAGTCAACCAATGCTCTCCCTATACATTTTTCTTACCTCACAAAAGCCTTCATCAAGCCATACGCTTCCCAGATCATGTCCTCACAATCACCTTGACCAAGTCAACGACGGCGACAACATCAAGGAACAACAAAAGGTCACTCAGCATCGAAAGGTTGACCCCATGTCGACAACAACCCAGGAGATTGTCATCGCCCTCATGTGCATCGAGAAAGTTTAAGTAGGGGCTTGCCTTCGTCCTTAAGTGCTTCAAAAAAAAAAAAAAACCAAGCAGGAGCTTCAAAAAAAAAAAAAAAGAGGCCAAGGACCCAGCATCGCCAATCAGAAAGCTTGACAGATGGGCAAAATCAAAGCTCGAAGAACAGATGTTGTCGATAACAATGGAGCGGTTAAAGCAAAGGCAGAAGCATATCGTAAGTCCTTAAGCTAGATCCAAATTCTTTCTCTCCCGATAAAAGATGACTATCAAGAAGCAACAGAATCATTGAAGCAGCCGTCCAAAACGACTGGTCAAGGAATCATCTCAAGGCCCATGCCTCATCATCCAACCTTCTCATCCGAGCCTTCTCACCAAAGGAACCACAAATATTCATCCCCTTTCCCAAAGCCAAACACAGTTCAGCCGAACTACGGCGACCTGAGCTCCTCACAATGAGGGGAACGTAGGCAACCAGAAATGGTCCGGTCATAAGCATATTCAAATTCCAGAAAATCCGGTCTCATCAATGGCCTCTCCCATAAGCATATTCAAATTCCAGAAAATCCGGTCTCATCAATGGCCTCTCCCATAAACACATCCAAATCCCACAAACATGGTCTCTAACCTCCTCTATACACAGACCTTTCTTTGACGCATAGCCAACCTTGATCCGCGACATCGGTTGACTTTCTCCTCATGATTAATCAAAATTTTTGTTCATATCGAGATTAGTGGTTGAATAACCCGAACATTAATAAAGGGTTTTAATCAATCTTGTGATCATTGTAAATAAAACAAGTTTTCAGATGTCTTGACAAGTCTTCTTTTTCTACATCTTAGGAAAGATAGTGCTAAACACTGATTTTCTGTCAGCGGGGCTTCTATACACTTTTACAAACCTTTCTACGCTTATACTCTCTCAAAAGAGTCAAACCCAAAGCGAGTTCTTGTGCCTACGTCGAATGAGGCCATCAAAATAACATAAAATCGGGACCTATTCCCACCTTTCGAAAATATGTCCCTGCATGTATAAATTTCTAAAATTCTTTTCTTTTACATCTTCTTGCGGTTGACTGATTGACTAAAGAAAATAAGAAAGTAAGTATGAAAGGATAGGTTTTCCCTCTTCTGCTACAATTTGCATTAGGGCTGCATTGAAACTCTTCAAGGTTGGGGTTTCATCAAGCCATTTATTTAGATTGGGGCCTCTCTAGTCATTTTGGCTCCGCATAGGGTTCTTCACTAGGTCCCTAGATGGATTCAGTCTTGGTCAGATTAACCTCAGGAACACCTTTGCAGTACCAATCAGATTGGGACTTTTGCTAGGTCATAAGATTGGGGCTTCACCAAGTCACTTCTTCAAAATCTAGACTTCGCCTACTCAGTTCATCAAACTGGGGCTTTGCCAAGCAAAGGAAAGTTTTGTTTGTTGAAAGCCTGCCACGAGCAAATTCTTTGGTGTCAGGATCGGGGCTTAATCATGACTTTAAGTCCAACGTTGGAAGTCGAGTCTACAAGATCCCTTGGCACTCACCAGAATGAGAATCTCTTTTGAAATCCATGATGGGTTTCACGCTTCATAACGTAATGTTTCAACGGATTGGGGCTTCATTAAGTGCATTTTGAAATCAGTCATGGTCAACCAACCAGTTTGGTTTTATAATCAATACATTCGGGCCTTCCCCATGATACTTTGTCAAGTCGGGGGCTTCGCAAGTCATTTGGAGAAGTTTTCGTTCATGGATTCCTTGAGGTCGCTTCAAACACAACTCTCTCTTTGGATGACCAGTCAGTTTGGTGTTTCGCCGTTATCTTGGATCAAATCATCAGTCGGAACTCTACCAAGTCATCTCTTCAAGTCGGGGCTTTGCCAATGAAAGGATCTTTCCTCGCTTTAATAGAACCTAGGGCCTTGCAGAATTTTTTCCCTCAGACCGGGGCTTCGATAAGTCACATCCATCCTCAGAAGAGAGGTTTGGTCACTTTGACATTTGCTTTAGTCTTTGGTTCTAAAAGCCTGTCAGCATTAGCTTCAAGTGCCAGAGTTTAAGAAGGAACTTTAATCAAGACCCGAGGTTTAAACCCGATCTCAGCCCAAGAGGGAATTCTGGTCCACATGATGCCTTTTGGCAGCATTGACAACATCTCAGCAACAACAGCAGTTCAGTCCGCAACCAAGGGATACAACCTTACCTTCTCAAAACCTGCATAAAAAATCATTCCCCAACACATTTCATATGTCCCAAACACATTTCATATACATCCTGGCCCAATTTCCGCACAAAAAATTGCCCCGAGGCTAAAGTAACATGCCAAGTAGTAATGATAACAACAAATAATTCCCGTTATCTCCAAATGGAATAACACTTTCTCACAAGATTTCTCGTTATCTCCAAATGGAATGCCGTTGTCTCCCAAAATCTTCCCTTATCTCCAAATGGAATAACGTTTTCTCCCAAAATCCTTCATTATCTCCAAATGGAATAACGTTGTCTCCAAAAATTCTCCGTATCTCCAAATAGAATAACGCTTTCTCCCAAAATCTTCTGTTATTTCCAAATGGAATAACGTTTTATCCAAAATCTTCTGTTATCTCCGAATGGAATAACGTTTTCTCCCAAAATCCTCCGTTATTTCCAAATGGAATGACATTGTCTCCCAAAATCTTTCGTTATCTCCAAATGGAATAACGTTTTCTCCAAAATCTTTCGTTATCTCCAAATGGAATAACGTCGTCTCCCAAAAATTTTCCGTTATCTCCAAATGGAATAACGTTTTCCCCCAAAAAATCCCGTTATCTCCAAATGGAATAACGTCGTCTCTAAAAAATTTTCCGTTATCTCCAAATGGAATAACGTTTTCTCCAAAAAATTTCCGTTATCTCCAAATGAAATAATGTTTTCTCCAAAATTTTCCCGTTATCTCCAAATGGAATAACGACGTCTCCCAAAAATTTCCCGTTATCTCCAAATGGAATAACGTTTTCCCCCAAAAATTCCCGTTATCTCCAAATGAAATAATGTCGTCGCTCAAAAATTTTCCGTTATCTCCAAATGGAATAACGTTTTCTCCAAAAATTTCCCGTTATCTCCAAATGGAATAACGTTCTCTCCAAAAATTTCCCGTTATCTCCAAATGGAATAATGTTCTCTCCAAAAGCCTCCGTTATCGCCAAATGGGAAAACGTCTCCTCCGGAAAATCTCCGTTATCGCCAAATGGGATAACGTCTCCTCCGAAAAATCTCCGTTATCGCCAAATGGGATAACGTCTCTTACCAGAAATCTCCGTTATCGCCAAATGTGATAACGTCTTCGGGAAATCTCCGTTATCACCAAATGGAATAACGTCTCCTCCGGGAAATCTCCGTTATCGCCAAATGGGATAACGTCTCCTCCTGGAAATCTCTGTTTTCGCCAAATGGGATAACATCTCTTATCAGAAATCTCTGTTATTGCCAAATGGGATAACGTCTCCTCCGGGAAATCTCCGTTATCGCCAAATGGGATAACGCCTTTCCGTATAATCTCCGTTATCGCCAAATGGGATAACGTCTCCTCCGGGAAAATCTCCGTTATCGCCAAATGAAATAACGTTTCCTCCGGAAAAATCTCCGTTATCGCCAAATGGGATAACGTATCCTCCAGGAAATTCTTCCGTTATTTCCAAATGGAATAACGTTGTCTCTAAAAAATTCCCGTTATCTCAAAATGGAATAACGTTGTCTCTCAAAATCTTCCGTTATCGCCAAATGGGATAACGTATCCTCCGGGAAATCCTTCCGTTATCGCTAAAGGGGATAACGTATCCTCCGGAAAATCCTCCGTTATCGCCAAATGGGATAACGTCTCCTCCGGAAAACCTTCCGTTATCGCCAAATGGGATAACGTCTCCTCCGGAAAACCGTCCGTTATCGCCAAAATGGGATAACGTCTCCTCTGAAAAACCGTCTGTTATCGCCAAATGGGATAACGTATCCTCTGGGAAATCCTCCGTTATCGTCAAATGGGATAACGTCTCCTCCGGAAAACCTCCGTTATCGCCAAATGGGATAACGTCTCCTCCGAAAAACCTCCGTTATCGCCAAATGGGATAACATCCCCTCCGGGAAGCCTTCGTTATCGCCAAATGGGATAACGTCTCCTTCGAAAAACCTCCGTTATCGCCAAATGGGATAACGTCTCCTCCGGGAAACCTCCGTTATCACCAAATGGGATAACGTCTCCTTCAGGAAACCTTCGTTATCGCCAAATGGGATAGCGTCTCCTCCGGGAAACCTCCGTTATTGCCAAATGGGATAACGTCTCCTCCGGAAAATCTTTCGTTATCGCCAAATGGGATAACCTCTCCTCTGGGAAACCCTCCGTTATCGCCAAATGGGATAACGTCTTCTCCGAGAAACCTCCGTTATCGCCAAATGGGATAACGTCTCCTCCGGGAAATCTCCGTTATCGCCAAATGGAATAACGTCTCCTCCGGAAAATCTCCGTTATCGCCAAATGGGATAACGTCTCTTATGAAAAAAAAATTATGTTATCTTCGAATGGAGTAACGTAAGGTGACATCCTCCGAATTGTCAAATTCCAGCTTTAGCTACCTCTATCTCCACGATAGCGACGTAAGCTATAGCTTCTTCAGGTGACAGCCTTCGAATTGTCAAAATTCAGCTTTGTGATGATGTGCCACCTAAAATTTTCTCGCGGGAAAAATTCGATTCTTTGCGTTTCTTTGAAAAAACCAAATAAAACCGGAAAAAGAACGGAGTCGCCACGCCATTTTTGTTTTAAGGGACAAAACTTTGAAAAATGCCCAAGATTAGAGATTTGGGTTCGTAGGTCATGTTACACGCCGGGAAGGACGTTAGTGTGCACCCGGAATGCCTCGTAAAACGAGTCTTCCAAGCTGAAAATCATTTGTGTGTGTGTGTGTGTGTATTTTGACCAAAATAAGTTGAAACTCAGAAAAGTAAAAATTGGGATGTCTTTTTAAGACTTTAAACTGATCCCATGATTTTTTGGAAGATTTTTGGGTTGAGATTTGGTACTCAAAAGACCTTTTGAAGTTGAGAGTCACTTCTGCCAGAATGAAAAAGGCAGTGGACCTTTGATTTTGAAATGGATTCAAGGGCCTTAAAACTTCATAATATGGATAAACTCAGAGAATGAAAGTTGTTCCAGACACCTTGAATAAGATTTGTACGAAGGAATTTTCCATTTTGGGGAAGATTTGAGGGGTCAAAACCTTCTGGAAATCTCAGATATGCAATCTGGATTTCCAGAAGCTGATGAACTGGCCTCTAAAAGAAAATTTTAAAAGAGGAGTTTTACTCACCCAAAAAATAAAGTAAAAATATGTATGGAAAGCTCTGGATGTTGGCTACAAAAAGTGTTTTGTAGTCAACACCAAATTCCAAGTTTATATGTGTCCAAAAATTAAGACAATGGACTAGGGTCTTGGAAAATTGCTACTGGACAGCAACTTCTCAAGAAAGGAAAAATGATTTAAAAGGGGGTTTTTTGCATCCATGCTTGTCCCCATTTCCCTAGGTTTTGGTTAGTGATCACTTGACATTTTAGTGGTGAATCAACTATACCAAACCATCCTTGGGGTACATTAGGACTAAGCACTTCATTTGCTTGGGAAGGGGAATTTTATCCTTTGAAAATGAGATTTGATGCTTGAAAATGGTTTTTAGGGTTTTGAAAATGCATTTGCAAGTAAGTAAGAACACATTGAAGAAAATGTTGATCCTTGTAAAAGATCATCCATGGAGATGAACTTCCATGTAGGGCTGTAAACGAGCCGAGCCGAGCCGAGCTTTTGATGTTTCGAGCTCGAGCTCGTGAACTTTTAAACGAGCTCGAGCTTTTCTCGAGCTCGAGCTCGATCCCAGAATTCATGTTCGAGCTCGGCTCGAATCAAATTTCGAGCTTTTCGCGAGCTGGCTCGCGAGCTTTTCGCTTGCTCGAACTCGAGTATTAACGAGCCGAGCTCGAGCTTCGACTTATTTTTGAAAAAATCTGAAATCGAACGAGCTTTATCGAGCCCTAATTCGAGTTGCACCGAATCCCGAGCCTAAACGAGCCAAACTCGAGCTTGGTCTTTTAATTTGTCACTAAATATATATATTTTTAACAAAAAATTCATAATTCATCCGAGCTTTTAACGAGCCGAGCCCGAGTCGAGCTTAAACGAGTCGATCTCTAACAGAGCTCGTCGAACATACGAGCCGAACACGAGCCGGGCTCGAAAAAATGACGAACTTGAAATTCGGTTCGAGCTCGAGCTCGAGTTCGCCTCGAGCCCACTCGAACTCGAGCTTTTTTCGAGCCGAGCCCGAGTCGAGCTCGAACAGGCTCGGTTCGTGTAACAGCCCTACTTCCATGGTGATCTTCTTGGATCTAAGACAAGAAGATGAATGAACTACATTTTGTAGCTTGAAAATGCATGCATGGATGAGAGATTTAGGGTAAGAAGAGGGAGGTTATACCTATCTTCTTTGTATTTTGGGGCTTTGGCTTGAATGTATGAGTGTTTGAGGTTTTGAATATGATGGTGAGTGAGTGAGATTTGGGAAGATAATCAAGAGAAAAGAGTGACAATTCAAGGGAATTCTCACTATTTTCTCAAGTATTTTTGCCAAGGTGCAACTGTGAATTGTGTTCTTCCTTTCCTTTTTTTTTTTCCTTGACTGGAGGGCTCAATTTATAGCCCTCTGAAATTGACAATCCCATCCGCGCGGATAAACCTGCCGGCGTGCCTTGTTCATTAAATCTTTGCTCCGGGCTTTGGACACAAGGAATATAATTCAAAAATTCCAACAGAAAATGTTTTTCAACTTGCTGTTTCGGGATTTTCTTAATTCTTTTTCTTTTTGAGATTCCTTTGAAGGTTTATCTTTAAATAGCAATGCCCATTTTGCCCTCACTTTGTTAGAAAAGTTAGGATTGTTAGGAAATGTTAGGAAATGTTAGTAATTGTTAGAAATGTTAAAACTTTCGTTAATTTTCTAACGAAAATACTAACAAGCTCAAATTGGAGCACTTACAGTAGCCCATCGGCGACGGTGCTTTCGAAGGAAGCGGGGTCCTCGATAAGAGTAAGGCTCCATATTTGACAGGATGATCAAGTGGTCGAGTGGCTGAACCTAATGATAGGCTACCTACGTATCCCTAGTGCGAATCAAGCCAGTCGTAGTTCGGGTCTTTGACCCTGGAGATGATGGCGTTTTAGGTGCCTCGGACCTGATGAGCGAGTTTTGCAGTCGGTTGCTGGAGAGAAACTCTGCTGGGGATAAGAGATGACCATTTTGGTCGGAGGGCTATCCGCTCTGCTGGGGATAGGAATGACCATTTTCGGTCTGGTGGCTATCCGCTCTGCTGGGGATAGGAATGACCATTTTCGATCGGATGGCTATCCGCTCTGCTGGGGATAGGAATGACCATTTTCGGTCTGGGGACTATCCGCTCTGCTGGGGATAGGGATGACCATTTTCCGTCGGAGGGCTATCCACTCTGCTGGGGATGATTGTGATTTATCATTTTCCTAGTGTTGTGTGTAATAGCGTCTTAGGTGCCTCGAACCTTGATGATGGCGTCTTCGGTGCCTCGGACCTTGGAGATGGCGTTTTAGGTGCCTCGAACCTTGGAGATGGCGTTTTAGGTGCCTCGAACCTTGATGATGGCGTTTTAGGTGCCTCGAACCTTGGAGATGGCGTTTTAGGTGCGTCGAACCTTGGAGATGGCGTTTTAGTTGCCTCGAACCTTGATGATGGCGTTTTAGGTGCCTCGAACCTTGGAGAAGGCGTTTTAGGTGCCTCGGACCTTGGAGATGGCGTTTTAGGTGCCTCGAACCTTAATGATGATGATTTCCTTTGATGGTCTGGGGTAGTTGGTCCTCTATTGGACTTCATTTTGAAAGGATCGGTCTTACGTCTGCTGCCGAAGGATGACCGTGCTGGTCGAGTGGCTGGACCTAATGATAGGCTACCTACGTATCCCTAGTGGGAATCAAGCCCTTTCGTAGTTCGAAATCTACTCGAGATTCCGTCGCTTTCCTGGGATTTCGTTAGCCTTTTGCCGGGAAAGAAAATCAGACGTATTGTCCTGGAGAAATCGGCCTTACGTTTCTTAATCGCCGGAATGATTTTGATGAAAGAAACGCGAGATTCTCAAGTTATCTTTCTTCGGGAAATTGGTCCGTTTTACGCTTTACCTTGCCGTTAGTTTGATGATTTTGATGAAAGATACGGCGATCTCAAGTTATCTTTCTCAGGGAGATCGATCTTACGTTGGCTGACTTGATGGGGGTAATTTTGATGAAAGATACGCGGGGATTCCGTTATCTTTCTGGGGAGGAATCGGTCTTACGCTTCAATCGCCAAGTTTGATGATTTTGATGAAAGATACGGGATCTCGTTATCTTTCTCTGGGAAATCGTGGTCTTACGCTTTTGACCACTACCGTTTGATGATTTTGATGAAAGATAATGGATCTCGTTATCTTCT